>JALLPA010001423.1:0-10933 GCA_036939895.1 Thalassiosira exigua | reverse complement strand
CTGACCAACTCCCCGGAGCTACTCGATATCTAGTAGTTCGCTCGTGTCGGTCATCTAAGCAATTCATTCACAGAAATTTCTACAATAAGTACGTCATTCGCATCGTGGATAATATTAATTCCGTCAGAAGATATTATATAAAAAATCCCCTTGTACCGGTAAAATAAAGCAATTGATTTAGAATATGTAGTATTGGTCGAAACGCGAACCTCAAAAGGAATATGAAATCCTTCGTACAAGATTGAAGTGGAATCAGACGGAGTCGGAATGATTGTACTTAGGAGGTATGTAATGTATGATGTAGATGTTTCGGTCGCGCGGAGTGGAAGTCTTTAGATGGCGATAATTGTTCAGGCATATATCGTTTTAGAATATCAGATAGTATCGCTAAATACATTTGAGAGCTCTCCCAATTCTTGGTCCAAACGCGAACCTCAAAATATATGAAATCCTTTGTTAGTGGAATCAGATGGTGTCGGAATAATATGTTTGTAGAAACTTCGGTCACGCGGAGTGGACAAGTCATTAAATGGCGATAATTGTTCAGGCATATCGTTTCATGAATATCAGATGATATCGCTAAATTCATTTGAGAGCTCTCGATCTGTCTGGTCCGTGTCTCGATGTGTCTCGATCGCATCGCGTCTCGATCGATCGTGAAATCGCAGCGCCACACTTTTTGACATTGTATGTCTCAGCTCCTGAATGTCATTGTATGTTTTTTGTAAATCTTCTATGACTGCATTACTCCCTACGTAGGAATTGGAATTATCTGTTTGTGACAAAAAATGTGGCGTCCTTGTAGGAGAGAAATGTTCGTCTCGCGCGGCGCCATCTTCATCTTCTGTTACTCGCTCCATTTTCATTTCTCATTTTTTTTCGACAACGAGCGAGGACGTCATGACATCATCGCCGCCGGCGAGCCCGTGAAGACGAACGCCATCTACATAAATACAACCCTCGCAACGACTCCGATCGGGCGGACCGTCGCAGGAGGAGGAGGAGGAACGAAGAGAGCCAGTCCACCGAGGAAGAAGCCATGGTCCAATTCGGCAGGACCCTCAACCAAGGTGAGTTTTTCTCGTCGAGGACGTCGGTCGCGCTCTCGGGGCCGGGGGGAGGCGCGTGCGAGGGTGGCGGCTTTGATAGTGGCTGTGAGGGGGGGAGGGGGTGTGTGGGAGTGGGAGGAGGTAGGGGGGGCGAGACGAAAGAGGTGTCGACCCCCCCCCCCCCGGCTTCGCGCTTTCGCGCGTTCGTTCCGCGACGGAAATCGTTTTTCGCCTCCTTCGCCCCCTCATTCGAATCGACCTCTTCCTTCCGCTTTTCCAAGTGGTCAAGAGCGACTGGCGCTGCCACGCCGTCGCCTACATGGAATTGAAGCGCGCGCTCCATCGCGACGCCGGCGCCGTCGAGGGCGAGGGGGGCCCGCGCCCCTCGGGCGCGAGCGAACGATGCGCCTCGGCGGCTACCGGCGAAGGACGGCGCTGCGACGACCAAGAGCTCCTCCGCGACTCGGTCCACACCGAGAGCTCGTACGACGTCACCGATCGTCAAAAGGCGACCTTCTTTCGGATCTACGACGATTCGGTTAGGAGGCTGACGGAGTTTTACGCCGGACGGGCCGCGTGGGCCGGGGGGGAGCGGGAGAGGTTGGAAGGTGCGGTGAGGAGATGCTTGGAGGAGGGCGATCGCGCGGGGGGCAATAGAAATAGAAAGGAACGTGGCGACTCGGGGAACGACAACGAGGGGACGCAGTCGGGGCACGAGGGAGAGCAGGTCGGGGGAACAGACGTCGACGACGTCCGATCGTTGATCCACCGCCTGTCCGAATTCTCCAAAGACCTCGACCTCGTCTTGGAATTCCTGGAGCTCAACGCCACGGCCTTCTCGAAGATCTTGAAGAAATACGACAAGCGCACCGGATCGGACGCGCGAGAGGCCAAACTGGCGGAATTGAAAGAGAAGTTCCCGTACCTGTACGGCGGGGGAGCGCTGAGGGAGTGCAGAGACCGGTGCAAAGAATGGACCAAGCGGCTGGAAGGGACGTCGCGCAGGGACGACGGTGCCGCCCGAGGGAGCGCGGGGTCGCACCTCTCGTCCTCGGACCGATATGCGGGATCGACGAGGGAGGCGGGCCCGACCCCCTTCGACTCCCTCGTCGTCGAGAGCAGCGCGTCCGACTCCGACGTGCGAAAGCGGGAGGCGGAAGAGAGCGACAATCCCCAGGAGTCCAGCGAGATGCAAAGGAAGCCGGCAGTCCGGAAGAAGTCGGAACGCACGAGGAAGGCAGAACGCACGAGGATGACGGAATCGGTCCGCTCCCGAGAACAAGCGCCCAGCCGAGCCGCCTCCCCCCGGACGGCATCCCGCCGGAACGCAGCGCCCCGGAGCGTCCGCGAGATCGAGGGCGTCCGAGCCTTGCGGACGAGGATGGATCGGGTCGCGGAGGAACTGTGCCTCCAGAAGGCCGACTCGCCCTTCTTCGACGACGCGTTGGACTCGGACCCGCCTCCGTCCTTCGTGAGCTCGGAGCTGGAGCTGGTGGGAGAGTTGGGACACGGGGAGTTTTGTCGGATTTAGTGAGTTTGGGATTTTTTGCGAACGGCTCGGGGTCGGGGAACGATGGAACTTGTATGTGGTGGTAGGCGGAGGTTGTAGGCTGGTCGCAGGCAGGCTTGGACAGACTAGCCAGAGATTGCTAGAGTGACGGCCACCTCGGAGGTCGAGCCTCGTTCCTGACATGAGATTCGTCTTACCTCATCGGCCGTTGCTTGTCCGTCTCCTGCAGCGAGGTGAAGGCGTTCAACGTCCCGGAGAGCTGCCACATCTGCTTCTTGCACCGGGGCTACAACGATCCGAACCCGTCCCTCGCGCCCCGTTGCGCATGCGCCGCTACCGGCGGCGGCGACGAGCCGCGCGAAGGCGCGACCAACCCAAGCAAGGGTGGAATCGACGCCGTCCTGAGCGGAGGGGATCCGGTCGCGTCCTCCTTCGGCTTCGACCCCGAGATCTCCGACTACGACGACCTCGAGTCCGACCACGAGGAGGACGAGGGGCGGGGCTACGCCACGCGCGGGTTCATGAAGGACCACTGCCTGCGCAACGGGGAGGCGCGGTACGCGATCAAGCGCATTCGGAGCGACCTCAAGGGGGAGGAGGAGATCACCGACGCGGCCGTGGACTTGGCCAGGGAGGCGGAGTTCCTGGCCGCGTTGAAGCACCCGTGAGTGTCGATGCCGTGTTCATCTTGCCCCGGGAGGAACCCGTGCCTAGCTAGGTATCGAAATCTAACAACGGTCGCGTCGATACTTGCAGCAACATCATACGCATCCGCGGCACCATCAACGAGCCCGGCCATCCGAAGTACAGCCTCGTCCTCGACCGCCTGTACGACACGCTGGAGGAGCAGATGGAGAAGTGGAAGGTCGCTCGGAAGCAGTACAAGGGGAAGTTCCGCGGCTTGATCGGGAAGAACAAGAAGATGCTCGACGCCCTGTGGGCCGAGCGCACGATCGCCGCGTACGACCTGTCGCGCGCGTTGGCTTTCCTCCACAAACAAGGGTGAGTACCTAGTCTCAAGTGTATCCTTGCTGCCAGCGTGTGATGAGTTGAAGCTCACACCGCCTGTTTCCTCTTTCGTCATTCCGAACTTTCGCAGCGTAATGCATCGTGACATCAAACCGGCGGTGAGTGTTGACCACCAATATATCATGCTACGCGCTGTTCTCTGTCGCTGAAATCTCCCTTTGGCTGTTTTAGAACATCGGATTCGACATTCGAGGGGACATCAAGATCTTCGATTTTGGCCTGGCGAAGGAGTTGAAACCTATCGAGAAAGAGGGTACAGATCGGAAGAGCNTCCTCTTTCGTCATCCCGAACTTTCGCAGCGTAATGCATCGTGACATCAAACCGGCAGTGAGTGTCGACCTGAAAATATTACGCTACGCCCTTTTCTCTCTCGCTGAAATCTCCCTTTGGCTGTTTTAGAACATCGGGTTCGACATTCGAGGAGACATCAAGATCTTCGATTTTGGTCTGGCGAAGGAGTTGAAACCTATCGAGAAAGAGGGAACCGATCAATATCACACCAGTGGCTTGGCAGGAACGCGACGCTACATGGCCCCCGAAGTGGTTCAAATCATTCCTTACGGTAAGTATTCTCAAGCCGGTTGATGCGATGTTTATCTTCGGCACATTTGCTCACATTTTCTCATCATTCTCAGGGCTGAGTGCGGACGTGTACTCGTTCGGCATTTTGATGTGGGAAATGTTCACTCTCAAGTACGCCTTCGATGGATACTCGCGCGAAAAACACTACAAGGAGGTGGTCGTGGAGGGGGAGCGCCCCAAGGTCGTCAAATCGTGGCCGTTTCAAATCAAGAACCTCCTGAATCGCTGCTGGCACCGGACGCCGTCGGAACGGCCCTCGTTCGAGGCGGTGTGTCAGCTGATTCAATTGGGTCTCCACGTGGACAGAGGTCGCGAAGACGACCTGTTGGTTCGTTCTGCCAGATCCCACGCCGACTTCATGGAGTCCGATCGTTTCCTGGACGAATCTAGGCATGTGCCTTTGGCGCTTCGCGGAGAAAACCTATCGTCCAACCGTAGCCCCGACCCTCTGTCGCAATCGTTGAGGATCAAGAACCCAGCCTTTACTCAACAAAGGAACCTCGTTTACTGACTGTTTTCTGGTGTTGCATCGTTTGAACAACATTGGGAATAGTATATTTGATTGACCATCATGGCAGATGGCAGTTGCTTAGATTGAAAAGCTCTGTCCTGCTTGAACTGGTCAAACCAAGGCCAGAGAAACATAGAGAGGAGGTTAGGACAGCCATGGCGGCCGCAGTGCACCTGACTTCTGTTGAGGAAGAGGTGCACATACTGCGGATTTCCAGGATTAATAAATAAATTGAATTATGTTACATATTCATCTGACACATGTATTCACTCTAGTGCGAGGTGCTGTTTCAAGGGTAGACGTGCCAAAGCTGGTGCGTGGATGATATTATCTAGTGCAGAGGCACTTTCGCAGCATGAAAATGAGTTAGGTCGTTGCTTCGACGGTTTAAGGACATCTTTATAACACATACCAGACGGGCCCTCGCTGACAAAACCAACATCTTGCGAGCTGCCACCGTGTTCGTTCATTTGTCAACCTTCGATCTCTTTTCCAGCGAGTTGGCAAATGGTTCAAAAGTTTGCACCAAACTAATACCTTAGGTGTACCCGTTGAAGCCGGCATGTGTATAAGAGGTAGTCCATGTCCTACACAATAGATATGCGCCCTTACTTCGAAAACGATGCAGTCAAATTCCAGAGTAATCACACATTAATAATTAATATACAAAATTATTTCTTCGGTCAAAACGTCACTGGAGGTGTGATAAGAATGACCGCTATCAAAACTGCCAAGATCGTCAAAAATGAAACCCAAGAGCTCCGGGAGGCGTCTGACAGACGTAAGCCGACGAAGAATCCAAGTACTTGAGTCGCTCGTTGAAGCACTATCCACTAAGAAAAATGGAAGCAGGAAACTGATGATGCAGTGCTGCAACTCGTAATCTTGTCCAAAACTGTATGGTTTGAGGCGCTGAATAATAGCCGCTCAATCCTAGGGCTTACTTCTTGATCTCCTGAAGGAAGTCATTGTAAGCGGCACTGCTAGCTTTCGATGCATCATCTCCCTTCTCGACCTCTTCGGCAGCCTCAGCATCAGGCTCGGGAACTTGGAGAGTAGCGGGGGCAGCTGCGGCACCACCCATCTTCTTCCAGGCCGCGATGGCCTCTTCGCTGTCGTGGCCCATTATCAAACCAGCATGACCTTTGATGAAAATAAAGAGAGAAAACACACCACTGGAGATGATGCATACTCCCATCAGGATGAAGGCGGACTTTGTCGGAAGCTGGCGGAAGCCGAGGCCAAAGCACACAGCGCCCGTGTTGCCACCAGCGCCGACAATTCCCGCGATAGACCCAGTCACCGGGGGGTTAACATACGGCACAATCCCATAGGACGATCCCTCGGCAGCTTGGACGAAGGATGAGAAGATGACCTGGGAACGAAGACATGAGTACATAGGAAATGAAAGCAACGAGCGGACACACATGGAAAGTTTGACCCAGAACTTACCATGATGAAGATAGCAAGTCCAAGGCTCTTGGTGTTGGCAAAGATCAGCACCATGATTCCTGCGACAAAAAAGAGGGAGAAACGTCCAGTCAGTTGCCACTTCTCCCAAGGAGACAGGTCTCTTCGCAGACAACAGAGCAAACTCACCCTCCATCAAAAGGCAAATTGTTTGCACCCAGAGGCGGCCACGCATTCCCACTTTTCCATTGGCTTTGTCTGACAAAAAGCCCCCGACGCCACGTGCAAACAAGTTCATCCAACCAAACAAGGAAGCGATGGCGGCAGCAGTTTCAGTAGTAAGCTCGAAGGTAGACTTGAAGTAGGAGGCGGCCGCATTGTTCATGGTGAGCTCAACTGTCTCAGTGGAGGACAAAGAAAAAGTCAGGTCATGCTAGTCCAAAAACAGGAGGTGAAGCTCAACCCATCACAGAGCGAACACTCACCTCCGAAGCAGCACGCGTATTGAACGAAGAGCAGCCATGTGTTGACGTTCATCGCTCCGGTACGGAAGGAGGCGCCGGCGGAAACCTCAGCCATAGTACCATTCTTCTTCATTTCGGAGTAGTTCCCCTTGGGAGCGTCGTCGGAAATCTTTAGGATAGTTATCCCCGTGATAAGACCTACGCAGGCGGGTACAATGCACACGGTCCTCCAGGCCTGCTCCGCGGACATGCCGGTCTTGAAGAGGGGGAAGAGGACGGATCCCATCACGAGTTGGGTCACCCCTCCTCCGAGGTTGCCCCAGCCGCCGACGAGTGCGTTGGCCGTGCCCACGACTTCCTTCGTGAACATGCGGGAGGTCCAGTACTGGCACATGACGAAGGTAGATCCGCCAAAGCCGATGAAGAAGCGGATCACGGCGAGGGAGGTGGCGCTGTTCACCAAGCCGGTCATGGCGCAGGGAATGGAGGCGAAAGCGAGGATGAAGCCCATGGGGATGCGCGCTCCGTACTTGTCGCAGAGGGGCCCGTTGACGAAGCGCAGGAAGATGGTCCCGGCGACAGAGCAGATGTTGGACGTCCAGATCTGCTGCTTGCTGATTCCAAGCGTTTCCTTCACCTCTGGGAGAAGGGGCGCGATGGCGAACCAGATGAAGAAGGCGATGAAGAAGCAGAACCAACTACAGTGGAAAGCGCGCATGTGTGGCCGTTTGAAAGAGAGAAGCTTGATTTCCGTGGCCTTGTCCCCCTGGGCCGGGTCAACATTAACATGGTAGGTGTCATACTTCTTGATCTGGGCCCGTCCTGATTGAATTTCCGTCATGATTGTATTACTTTGCTTGGGGAAGGAGCGAACGCGGGTGGTGCGTGCGGCCAGTTGTTGCCTCAATCGAAGTTGGATAAAAGTGAGACCAATTTTATGTGCTCGAGATACTGCAGTTCATTCGCATCTTTGATCTTCCTCCAATGACTATCGATCTAAGTACGTGGTTCAAAGATCCGAATGTAAGCAGCACATGCCAGTCTGCCAGCAGTCGTCGCCCGTCCCCCCGCCCCGCGCGCGCGCGAGCGCCGGGAGCCGGGAGCCGGGAGGAACAAGCCTACCAAAGTTTTGGGGGTCGGCGTGGTCGGTGCGGTGCGGTCAGATCAGGCAGTGCTTCCTCGTTCCTCACCCTCGCCTCCACGCACCCGTCCCCGGGCGGCCGGACGGGCGGGGCAATCAATGGGCGTGCGTCGTGCACGCACGCCTCCATCCGCTCTCTCTAGAGATAGCTACATAAGTAGATGATACTCTAGCCGGACCGACCGATCGACGATCGACCGTGGATCGACCGACCAGTTTCCTTCCATTCGTCTTCTTCTCACCACTTGAACTTTTTCCCTCACAATCTTCCGGGATCTGGATCAGGGCTTTCCAGTTACGTACTAACTTATGTACTACTAAGTGCGTGGTCGGTTGGGATTTACAGTCATTGCTTCCGGCGGCAGGAAGCTTCGATCGGATTCGTCTTTTATGTTACGATATCGTACGATACCTACTCACTACATCTTCCAGATCAATCGAGATTCCCCCCCGCCCCCCCCTCGGGATGGAGATCTCCCGCGATGACCGAGAGATCTCCCCCCTTTTCGAATTGCTTCGAATTCCTTCGTAGAGAGTACGTGGGAACTAGATGTCAAACAAGTCCTGCTTTTTGTTGTGCGTCGACCGCCAACTGCCTCACATCGCCGTCATCACCATGACGCCACCGTCTCCCCCCTCTCTAGAAAGCCACGGAATGGTCCAACGCGTTCCCGGCTGAGTTAGGCCACCATATTTGAGAGGATCGTTCATTACGTCGGCGCCGTGCATCCCGTCAATTCCCCGCCTCCGCACTGGTCGGGCGCCGGAGCTTCGATGATTCGAAAAGTTGCGGGTTTCAGTCTTGCCTCTTGCCGTGGTTCGTCTCTCTCTCTTGGCATCGTGCCCTCCTCCCAATTACCGCCCGCCAGCCACCGGGGCTAGAGCTAGTCATGTCCATGACGATGACGACGCCGCCCCCCCTCTAGGCAGCCGCGGAATGTCATCTCCCTCTCCCGTCGACTCCAGCTCCGTCCGCATGCAGTGGTTTCCACGTTGCATGCTCGGTGTCTGCGGGTGGACGCCGGATCTTTGATTCGTGCCAATGCGGTTGCGCTCGTGCTGGCCTGGCTAGCGCCGCTTTGATCTTCACATTGTGTCTACTTGTTCAACCCGACGAGCGGCATCAACATCCCATCGAGCACCCTAGCCCACAATACACCGCCTCTGAACCCATCTCCGCGGACGTCGACCCGTCGATCTACAGCAAGAGCGGCAACCTCACGAAGCACGTAAGGGTTGTTGAACTCCACGGCCACGACGGCCCCCTTTGAGCTTTGAGTTTGTCGCTCTGCCCCGATGTGACGTTTCATCGTGTCACGTTGGTCGGAGCTAGTACGCCCCGTGCGGGTACGATGTGGCGGGGCCGGACGTGTACAAGGGCCTCAGGTCAGGGGGCGACTTACTTGAGAGAGGCTGGGTTGCTGAGCCGTGGCAAATCAATGGACGCAACAAACTGCCAATTATATGAGGGGTCGTGGACGTTGCCAGGGTGGTGGAGGAGGACGATGCATTCAGGATCGGCTTCGACGTCGGCATCGGCTTGGCATTCGCAGAGGGGTGTGAGACTAACTGAAGAGATTGATGTGTGGGCCCCAAGACAGGGGGGTTCTTGGCAAGTGAGCAGTGGCCTACGCGAACACCTTTGAAAAGCTCCAGCTACATCACAAGCCTCGCTCCAGTCAATCCTTACGACAACATAAAAACCGTGTGAAGTGTGAAGCTGTTCTCGCGCACTTTGACGAGGCGGGGGCGAAGATTCTGTGCTGGAGTTGAACAGTGCAATTTGGTATTGGAGAGGCACCCTCTTTGTAGGTAAAGGATCCGAAAAATGGGGATAAGAAAAGTAACATATCGTACGCCTCTAATTGAATTAACAAGTGTCTGGTTCTACTCGAGTAGTCGCCTTCGCCGCGATTGAAGTTTACAGACAATGTCAAGAACGAGAAGCACCGCTCAGGCAAGGGCTTGCTGTACGGTGCTCATCAGAGGCGACGCTGGAATATTTTGGCCTCATCGGATCCAGTTATTCTTGTTACTAGCTTCACTGATCCACGTCGAGGTCAAGTGAGCTGCCGTCACGACTGTTGCTTCTGCCGATGTCCTCATTTCTATCGTGCAACGCCTAGGCTAGGGCCTCGTCGCAGACGACCGGCTTAAAGCACCCCCCCGCCCCCCAGCAGCCACAAAATTTCAGAAAACGGACTATACATCGGCCCCGGCCGGTCCGATCTGGACAATTTTACCACCGTTCCGAACGCCCTGGTAACCTCTGCACACAGAGGCCATCGCTGGCCTCAAAAGCACAAAAATCTGACCAGGTGTCCGGCGCAATTTGGGGCTAAATCGCCACCGGCATGCACGGCAGGAGCGGGGGTCAATTTCCCAGCGATGCCTCCAAAGAGCGCGGAGGCGACCGTTGCAATCCCCTCGGCAAGCCGACGCTTCTCCCTATCGCAGTGAAGAGCGAAAGTAAACGGGACGGAGTGAAACAAAGCGGAACGAGACAAGCTTCAGGGAAGAGAAAACATTTTCGACGGCACCATCCGACGCGGCCTCCTCCTCGTCCTCGGGCCCGGTGGCTCTCGTCCTCGCCGTCGTTTCTCCGGCATGAGAGAGCGAATTATGGCAGGATGCAGCCGGGAACATGTGGCACAATGCCACGGTTGCGTGCCTAGGACCGATGGTGAGGACGGTGGCGTCATGGCCATGGCGACGGCGACGCACGGTGAGGTTCGTAGGTACCCTAGGCGACTGGATGGAGGTTGGAGGTCGCCGCACAACAAAAAGCAGGACTTTTTTTAAATCTAGTTCCTACGTACTCTCCACGCAGGAATTCGTAGCAATTCGAAAAGGGGGGAAATCTCCCGGCATTGCGGGAGATCTCCCGAGGGGGGGTGGAAATCTCGATTGATCTGGAAGATGTACAATAGTACGACCGTGGTCCGTCCCACGTAAAAAAATAATGCACGATACCATACCATATCCTAGGTAGGAGTAGGAGTAGGAGTAGGTATGTATGTTGTATTTTCGAAAATAAGACATAGGTACTTCCGGCGGGCAGAACCTCGCGCGCGCTGCCGGCCGGAACTATGTACCTACCTACAGTAGTGCTACAGTATGAAGAACCTGTCCGTGGAAGAACATACCGTATGGTAGGTAGTGTCTTGCCCTTTGAGTAATCACTAGCCCGCTACGCGGGCTAGCGCTTCGCGGAGTTTGTATCGTAGCTCCTCTCT
>JALLPA010001422.1:0-10928 GCA_036939895.1 Thalassiosira exigua | reverse complement strand
GATTACAGAACTTCCTCATTAGGAAGTTTCACCAAGTGTAATCATCGCCACTGTCGCCTGACCGTTGGCGCTCGCAAAAGCACCAACGGCCAGCCGGCGATGGTCATTTTTATTTTCCGCTCATCAACCCCTTCACCATAATATCGAGCTCTATCCCTCCCCTCCCTACCAAATCATGGTGCGCCCCGGCCGCTCCCCCGGTTCCGGAGGTTACGCTCCCATATCTCAACGTCAGGTACAAGTCGTGCTTGTACTCTTGCAGAATTCGAGCAGGCATTTTCGTACTTGGTCCGGACGTACTCCTTGCGCTCCATTTATGAAGTTTGAAGGTGGAGGTTCTTTGCATCAAAGCATGCAAAATTGTCTCCCTTTCACAACATCACACTGTTAAGCATGCAATTGACAAGTCCTAGCAGCACTGCGGGGTTGTCAACATCACCAGAGAAGATGATGTTGTACCCCGCCACAGTAATTCGCGTTCGGTCGGGGTCTGATTTTTGAGGTCGGGCCTCGCAAACTATTCATAGCTTTTGCATTCCTTAGAAAGTTAAGTGTCGTCTCGGCCTGGGGGACGATTAACTCTAATAAAGAGCAGCTAGTGCGGGTATCAAGAGAGCTAATTGGTTCATGGGGACGGCCATGGTGGCCGCCCCCTGGCTACTTCTAGGTTTGCTTGAGAGGCCACGCACTCGCAGATGTGTGTCTGTACAGGTTCCTGGTAGAAGTAGAGCCCCTGCCTTACTGTACAACACTGGATCTCATTGCAGCTGGACACCATGGTGGTGTGGTCTAAAGTGCCCTGAAGATGTCCCTAGAGGGACAAAATATTTGTGAAATGACTCAACTGTTGTATTCAGGACACAAAAAAGAAAAATGCAGTTGAGGTTGCCGCTGGATAATATGAATATGCCCCCAGCCAAGTACTGCAAACAAAACTAATTCTAATGTTACAAAGGCAAATTTTTCAACGACACTAGATGATTCCAGTATGAGTTCTACCCTGAGATAAACTCTTCTTATTTCAATTAACATGGTCAGCTCCATCGGAGATCATAATATTTTGCGATATTTTCTCCCTTTGCCGTGCGTCACTTCAAGCTAGCTTGGCGGAGTGTGCACCATTCTCTAGTTGCCAAAATATTCCAGTGAAACGATATCTGACACAGCTTCTGATATCTTCTTTGTAATCTCCGACTCTAAAAGGAGGGAGACGTTTTGCGTTGTCGCAATGCTTACAAAGACACTGGCCAATTCAGCCGTGTTTGAACTGGCATGCACCTTGCCTGCCCTTGATGCTGAGGCAATTTGCTGAAGTTGAGCCTGATTGGTACCAGAACCAAATGCTATTTCATGAGGAGAAATGTGAGTTCACTATCCATCTCGATGTACAGGTTACATATCTTCATAGATGAATCTACTTACCGATAACGTGAAGTTCAAGATGACTGTTTGACATTCGGTAAACTGCATTGTTCAAAGACGAAAATTCCATAGCCGCGTTTGCAGCATCGTAAGCTTCGCCATCGCTCATGAAAATAATTGCTGGGGTGTGCGATCTTGGCGTTCCACGTGCCAACTTGCATGCATCTACAGCAGCAGGATGAAATGCAGTGCCACCCCCACTGTAAGACAACGCTTCAGGGGCTGCAAATATTGGCTGTTGTTGCACAGTGATCCGCGATGTGCCATCGAACTGAACTACAGAGACAAAGTCTGAACCACTTTGATTCTGTTTGCGTTTGGAAATGTATTGGTTGTAAGCAGCAACAACACCACTCCAAGAATATTTCATAGATCCAGACTCGTCGAGGACAAAAATAATGTGACGCCCGCAACTTCCAAGAATACTTGAGTGGGAAGATTCAATAGCATCAGGTGGCACCATTGGAATACTCGTGACACCATGCTCTGCTGAATTGTCAGGATGGGATTTGAAGCTCTGTGAAAACTGTTCTTCCGTTCTTGCCGTGGCGAATGGATTGAACGAACAGAAGAACATATCAATATCTTTAGATATCATACTCGTGACAGCATCAATGGCAGTGAGGCCTGCAGGGTGGCGAACTGAATAGTTGTCAGAATTGCTGATCGGTCCAGATGTTTGTGGAAAGAGTCCATGAGCTGAAGCATCTGTGAACAGCATCATGAACTTCATATCTGATGTCCAGTCTCCTCCACCGTGCCAACTGGCGCAATGCTGTAATGCCCCTACAATGTCCTCCGCTAAGTCAAACCCACCTGATGATGATGCACAAATGCTTTTCACGAAATACATGGTATTTGTAATATCATTTGTGAAGTGGCTTCCATTATTCAACGCTTCAGTGAACTGGTTACTGCCATCATCAATGTCACGGAAGCCCAAGCAAGCAAGTTGCAACTGAAACTCGGTTTCGGGGAAATTGTGAGCCAATTTTGAGGTTAAGGCATTTTGACCAATTAGCAAACTCTCAACAGTAGAGACGACGTTATGGGCATGAGGTGCCATGCTTCCTGTGATATCGATAACGAGAGCAAGATCAATGCTGACCAGGGATGGAACCGGAGGCTTCTTGATCAATTCGTACAAGTTTTTGAATTGCTCCATTGATTTGGATTCTTGTTGGGCTAATAGGGAGTTGAAGTAATCATGTGTCATTCTGTCCTTTTCAGTTGCTTCCTGAAGATTATTCTCAATCAAGAGGCATTGCTCTTCGTGGTACTTCAAACGTGCTTCACATAGCCACTCGTACCATTTGTTTCTCGGCACTTTGTCCTTCTCTGATGCCTGGATTCCAAAGTCAGTTAAATCTGAATGCACTAGGATCATTTGATAAGATCCCCGTTTGCCCTGCCGCGCCGTCCTGCCTTGAATTTGAACCTCTTCACTCGCTTCTTCCGACAAAAATGTCTGCACGCATTGGGATGTCAATGACACAAGGCACCAAGCACAAATATATCTCGACAAAAGTAATAAAACACATACCTGAATTATGAGCACCCCACCGCCTTTTTCCACGACCTCATCTTTGCAAAAGAAGTCAGTGCCACGCCCAAAAACTGCCGTGCTGAGTGTAATTTGACCTGATGTTGCCGCTTGGCTAATAACATATTCCTTTTCAGCGGAGCTCATATCCTCTGTGAGAAGAGATTTGTGACGGCCAAGCTTACGGTAGGTGGGACTTGCAACAAATTCATTTAGCTTCGCTCGATCGCGAAAGAATACAATCACTGCTCTCTTTGACTTGGTAGCAACCATTACTTCAGCAGATATTCTGTGGTAAAAGTTACTCTTGTCCGTTTCAAGATATATTCCATTCCCCGCTTTGTCAAAGTGAAAGTTAGAGTCCCCATATACTGATGGGACATACACAAACTTCTCAAGTCCATATTTGTTGAGAATGTTTTTTTCATACTGGCCGATAGCTTCAAGTGTCCCTGAAACCCCCAAGATCCGCTTCGGTGTTATATTGGCGTATGAAAATTGGCCACATGAAATAGGCATGACCAGCGCTCTCGAAAGAGCTGCGGTTTTGTTTGTCATCTTGTCGGCCTCTTTCAGATAGGCAAAGATCGTCGAGTAGCCAAATGTGACATTGTATGAGATGGAATCCATGACCTTGTACCCGATGCGGTCGTTCTGAGAATCAAGGTAGTATGGGACATCTGTGGTGGCAGGTAAGAAAATGCAACAGACAAATGCATTTGGATGTATCAAGCCCTCACCATCAACTTTTTTTACTTGGCTCAGCATCAAAGAAATCTCATTGTCCAGTAGAAAGCCAAACGGTGGCATCTTCTTGAGCAAACTTGTGTACACAGGCATCGCCTTTACATCCTTGAGTCTCAATCTGTGGCCACCCTTGCAGTGAACTTCCCAAATTCGTTTGAGGATTGTGGCAACTTCAGGTTCCTTGAACTCAATAACTTGGTTGTAAGTTTTCCCATAAAATTCAGAGCCAAAGAAGACATCGACTTCATCGACCAATAGAACTTCATCCTTGGCTGAGGGCTCTTGCCCCTTTCCGGTGAGGTACTCACAAGTTACATCAACAACAGAGGAAGAAGTTATCAGTGCAGACTGTGTTTTCTGTTTTTTCCTTTTCCCAACTTCAGGCGATGTTGCTCTCTTTTTCGCAAGATCTGAGTTTGCCGATCGCAGATTACCCCGGAGAAGAGATTCTGTCAACGCTCTAATATTTCCTTTCGCTGCAGTTGAATCTTCAGCGAATGCTGTAATTTTGCTGTATGCTATGTCTTCCAGCACGCCAAATCGGCGGAACACCTCCTCACTGTAGAATGGGAATTAGGCACAGCACAGTCAGTGTGAGACAAGACACTGAATTTTGCACTTGGCAGCGAAATGTGTGTAACAATAAATAACTCACAACAGCCGGAAGTCGCGGGTAGACAAATATTCACTGTAGCACACAACCCTAACTCTGACCCTAACCAAAAGAGCAAATATTACTGCCGCAGCGCCCAAGATCATCGACTTGCCCTCCCCAGTTCTAATCTGCATCAGTTGGCTATCTATAGAGCTTTGGGGGCCTTTTCCACACCCAAACATGTAAAGGAGTGTTAGAACTTGAATGTTGTGTGGTTTCATCAGCAATTTTTCTCCAAGGCTTGGTGAGCCAGCCGCTGATTCGATGCGGTTGTAACTCGCACCAGACTTGAGGACTGTGAACAAGGAAAACACTCCGGCTAAAAGAATGGGGATCGTTTCCTTCTCTTTCTGCGACCACATTTTGTCACAGCTTATTGGCTGCATGCTTTGCGAAAGTGCCGACATCTTTTGAACAAGAGTGTTCAGATCAGCCTCTGGTCGAATGTATTCTCCTAGCAAGGACTTGTAGTTCTTATCATATAGCTTGAAGCATTTGATAAGCTCCATGTGGTCTATATTCATTTCTTCAGTGAGGTTTGCAGATTTACGATGCTCGCCTTTGATGTTCATCACAACATCTTCGACTGGCTTCTGTGAAGTCTCTTCGTTCCAGCACATTGTTAATACCTCTTTGAAGTGGACGAATTCGCCCACGAGCATCTGGGCAATCCTTTTGGAATTATCATCAACATATTCACCCCCTCTTTGCAAGCTCAGACCAAACTCAAAGAGAAAGCTATAGCCCCAAGCTGAATCCAAACAAGACTCAAGGATGTTTGACATGACGTGCTTTGTGAATGCCTTGAATGAAGGCAGCTCAACTAAGACGCTGCCCATTTCAATGAAGAATCGCCTGAAATCCCCTTCTCGCTTTTTGGCAATGCTATGGCTTTGGAGGCAAGCCCTAGCCTTTTGGCCCAAGGTTTCAATTTCGGTTTCAATAGATTGCACGATTCCGGTGTTCCAACTGGTTGAAAATATGTCAGGATATGATTTCAAGTGTGATTCCATTTGTTTTAGATCAGATATAGAATCGTTGAGATCTTTGTACCTTCGCTCAGACCAATGAGTGTTGACTTCTACCCTCATTTTCTCAACGTGGCCCTTTACAATTTCACGAACACTCGATTGAGTCTCCCCAGATTTGAGCTTGGGGACAACGAGATTATCTAGCTCCTTCAATGCAGGGAGTTGAAACAACAGATGCTTTGTCATTTCGTACTGCTGCTCGTCCATGAATTGGTTTGATAATGCACGGAGTCTTTGGCCAATCCCCTTGAGAGCCTCATCGAATGCCTGAGACCGGTCCTTCAAGTGGTCTGAGAAGAGCAACTGATCTTGTGCCTCTTTGATGCTTCTGAACATCTCCCCAGCATCACCAGAGCTGTTATTACCCATCTTATCAGGGTGGCATTGCCTGGCCTTTTCTTTGTAAGCCTTCCGAATTGCTGGTGCTCTAGCAGAAGGAACCACACCCAGCTCTAGACAAAACTTCAACTTGCCAAAGTCCCGTCCACAGCTGAAGTGTTTCGAGCACAAATCCTGCAATTTTCCCAGCCAACGATCATTCACTGGGACCTCCTCATTCAACAGTGTAAGCCGATCTGCGATAAAATCTCCAGATTTACGAAGGCGAAGCACTGCCACTCTGATGCTAGCAAAATCAAAAACCTCTGCATCCAATGAAGATAGAAATGAATCTATTTCGCTCGCAAATAATCCGTAGAGAATTTGGTTCACAAGAGCAAATTCCTTCTTGCATTTCTCGCACGACAAAATGCAAGGGACGTGGAGAGTAAACCCACGGTATTCAGCAAACTTTTCCTCAAAGCGAAATATTTCCCTTGCATCCAACACAGCTTTGATTTCATTGCACAGGTGAATGAATGAGTCCTTGCATCGCTCCCGAAGTTTGTTGAGCTTAACACCAACACCTCCAACATGCTTCTGAAGTTTTTGCACAATCAAATCAAGAAACTCCATACTCTCTTGGACAGAGCGAAGATCACGAGAAGCCAATGAATCATACGCTTGCTTCAGACGCCTTTCAACTTTCGTCAATAGCCTGTTTTTCATATTCCTGTAAGAGGCTTTATCAGCGTTTGATCCCCAGAGCAAGCGTTTGAACAAATATGGCGTCTTCAACTGTGACTGCAGTTTGTCAAGCTCCCGTCCCCACAACTCAATGATCTCCTCAACATGTTTATCCCCGAATTCCAGCTGTTGTTCATGATCTCTTTTTTCCTTTTGGATGCGTTCGTAGAGATGCTCACATTCCATAAGGAGTTCAGTAGGAACATGTATCTTGAACTGGCCACTGATGTGGCGGAGAAGCAAACGAAGTAGAGGTATTATGTCGTCATAGCACTTGGCTTCAAATAAACTTCCCTCCACTGTCGCGACGAATTCGCCTACTCGGTCCATGAGAGCTTTCTTCGTGTCGTCATACGAGGAGGCCAGCGGCCTCATCGCGTCATCAGAGCTTTCCTTTGCTTGTTTCAAGCTAGTGAGAGACCTGAGCAAATCCTTGTTTTCCTCGAATGTGGATTGAAAAAACTTATCAACGTAACCTGTGACGCGGTTCAATTCTTGCTGGTACTTTGACTTTGCATCTTTTTGCCTCCGTTTGTTTGGGGGCCTGATATAGTCATCTAAATGGCGAACATACAGAGTGACCTGGCTAGTCATCAGGGCAGCCCGAACGAAATCTTTCTTGTTCACAGAGCTGAAAATTTGGTCAAGAAGAGGATTTAGTTGCGAATTGATTGACCCCCGCATGTTGCCAATCTCNGCCAATCTCGGATGCGATATTCAGCTTTCGGTGCAACAGACGCTGTAGACTAGCCTTCGCCGAGACCAAAATATTCATATTACGAGCAATGCTTTTCAGTACGTCTTCATGAGCAAGTGATTCTTGACTGAGGCAACACTTCACTTCCTTGATCATAAGATCCAATTTGAATACAATTTCATCTTGATAAGACTCAAACTTTTGCTTTTTGATCTGGTCCTTCGAGACTGCCAGAGGGGAAAGAAAATCAAACATTCCTTTGAAATTGTTTGCACTGATCATTTCTTGCAGATACTCGTCCACTTGGCCCTCTTTCTTTTCTCGTAAGCGCCGAAGAGTGCTCAGGCGCGCAGTAGCTTCGTGACTGACAAAGTTGTCCAGAATGACTGCTGATTCAAACACCTCAACGCTTTGGTCTATCATTTCCCAGTCAGAGGATGTCTCTATTTCAGCTTCCAGCTTCTGAGCCTCACGAGCCACGAGATTGCGGACCTGATGTTGAGCTTCATTGTAATCAGGGAGATGATTCTTGAGATGCAATAAGCCATTGCAGGATTTGATTGCTTTGAGAATACCGGCCTTCACCTTGAAATCTCCACCAAAGTGGTTGAGTTCCGATTCAGCTAATGATGATAACTTCTTGCATCCGATCAAAATAAGCTCCATAATCCTCTTCGACTCTTGTGCAATAACTGGAATTGATTGGAGGTTGCTCAGTGATGTTGCATTGGCATAGATGAGGTCTACTTCTGGAGCTAAACTAGTCATTCTGTCAAGCATTTTGGCCCCAATCTTGGCATTCCAATCGTCAGTGATCTTGTTGGCCCTTTCACTTAAATCACGGGTGTAACGCTCTAGATGAGCCTCACAGGATGATGCCAACGATGCAGCGACCAAAGAAGAACGATGAGAACAGCCTTTCGTGTCCCCGTTACTGCTGCTCGCCTTTGCTCTACGATCTTTTCGCCGTTTCTTCTTGAGATTGCTAAGCTTGGGATCTTTCAATGCCGCCTGCTTCTCAGATCCTACCCCAACAACGCATATGCCGTCACTTTTCTCTTCTTCATTTAACGACATGTCAGGAGACTCATCCGTGATAGCAAGGAAAACATCAATCTCTTTCAGCTCAGGGATCAGCAGCCCTAGCTTTTCTATTGGTCCTGAACAATCGTGCTCCATTTTGTGCAGTGGGATGACGGCCTCGTCTAATTCGGCTGATTTCTTCTGAATCCTCTCTTGAAATTTGTACTCGATGGCAATGCAACAATTTGCAACAAATGCATCGCTTGGAGGTAGAAAAGAATCAAACCACTTGCACTTCCTAAACATAACGAGGTCTTCACCCAATCGTTTCCCACTCATCATACCTGAAATATGGGCACAAAGCCAAGCCGCAGAGTTGAGGAACAATATTAGATGGGGGGCAAGAAATTATATCGTAGTGAACTCCTTACCATGCACCTTCGTCACTTGGGACATGTTTTCCAGCTCTCCCGTGAGGTGGTAAAGAACTGATTTCAACTGATTTATGACAACAGAAAGGACAGACGGCATCTCTTTCCAGCAATCGCCCCGCAACTTCGAGAAACCGTTGCATGTGCTTTGCAACCAATGCAGTTTTGGCTTCCACAACGGGTCAAAGGTTGAATAGTTCAAAGCAGTTTTCATTTCATTGCAACATGATTTGAACAAAGCAATCACATCTTGCTCCAAGCTACGAAGAGTTGATACAATGATTTCGTCCAGGGAGAGGATACTGACTCCAAGTTTTGTGAATGAGATCTCCATTGACTCCAGAAAGTGGGCCTTCAATGCAACGCATGAAAGGTCGTTGTTTACATCAAGTGTGGTTGATTCAGACAGGTCCGTTACCCTCGATGCGCAAGATTGAACGAATTGCTTGATTGCTTCAGTTTTCTTCTCTAGGCTTGCTCTGGCATGCTCGAAATTCATGTCAGGAATTGCAGTTTCCTCAGCAGAGATACACATATGCAACAGAGAGAATTTGTCAAGAAACAAGGCCAACTCCTTGGGCGAGTAATTGGGAAGCGCAGAAGGGTCGGTCTTGGAAACGAACGACACAGCATCATCAACGAGAGCCATCACTTTTTTGCAAGTATCACTGAAGATAGAACAGCATTCGAACTCTTCTGTCCAAACTTGCAACTTCTTCAACTCCCTATGGACCCGCTCACTGGTGGACACTTTCCTGACAATTGCACCTTGAAGCTGCAAGAGATCATCATTCTTGCTCTCTATCCATCGTGTCGACAAAAACGTGTTATCGAGTGGTTCCAAATGTCGAAGTGCATCACGCAATGCACTTGCATTTCCCTTATCAAAGTCAGCTAAAGTGTCAGTCCAACGAGAGAACTCTAACTCAATGGTTGCATTTAGTGCCTTCTTGTAGTCATTGATGATTTCTTCACTTTGGAACAGGGCACCTCGCACAGATTCCACATCAACATATTCTCTCAGATAATGAAGTTTTTGTTGGATGGCCTCAACTTGGTCGACATCGAGAAGGGAAGACGATACTAACGCCGCTTGCAAACCGTCCAAAAGATTCTGAACAGCCACCTCAAGCTTCATTTTAGAAGGGAGAGTCAAATTACAGGTACTGGCAGAGGAAAGGTCAGTAACGCTTAGAAGCTTGCGTGTAGCATCAGAAGCCAACTTCGCGTAGTCAGTGTGCAAAGGGTGGAGCACGTCAGCAAATGGATAGTTTTTCTTCAGAGACTTGCGGACGTATTCGAGGACCTCTAAAACATCTCCATCCTTGGTGGCATCGGCGATCTGAATGATTTCGTCTTGTAGGCATTTCTTTGCATCCATTCTACCATCGGCCATTCCAGTTATAACATCAGTGTGCGTGAAGAGGAACATAAAACTCCGCTTTGTTGAATCATCGAAGACCTTGACAAACTTATTGGCAAACTGGAGGACAGATCGAAATGCATTTCCTCTATCTTCAAGCAACGATGCACAGTGTATCAAAATAACAAAACGTAGGCTCTTGCATCGTTTGGAAACCTGGCTCAACAAAGCTGACGTGGCAATGTCCATTTCTACCCCTCGGGTATCCTCTAAACCGGGTGAATCCACCCACACGACTTCATTTTCACCATCCTTACGCATGAAGGCACTGAGGCACCTCGTCTTCGATACCTTGGCATGACCAATCTCAAAATTGGGCAGTGCGTCATGTGCTTCAAATACAGTCTTTGTTGCCGTCTGACCCGAAAACGAAGAGCTGTGGAAAGAAGTTTGGATTTGTCTTCCTGCAATTCCCTGGATGAGAGTACTCTTTCCCACTCCTGTTTTGCCTACCACCATGATCACTTCTTTCCCAACAACAAGATCAAGAGCGTCTTTACTTTTCTTGATACAATCCTGGAGAAGTTCCATATCGAAATAGGTAGTCTCTGAGGACACATCTGCCAATTTCTCTAGCCCATCCCCTCCTTCCCCACCATCACTATCAGCATCACTAGACCCAAATGAAAATTCATCAACATCTTGAGGAGCAAGAGGTTCCGCATCAGATGCCGCCATATTAGAAGCTTGGTGTATGATTTTATGGGATTCCTCTGCTCCAGTTTTTTCGTCGATTTTCGCCCAATCCATTGAGGCAGAATCATTGGATGAAGAACTGTCGGGCGGCGTCGCTTCTTCCTCCATTGGCACCACATCTTCTTCCGCTGACATTTTTACTCTGTAATCAGATAGGTTCGGAAACAAACATGAGAGCATCCCGTAGCGCGAGTG
>JALLPA010001421.1:0-18556 GCA_036939895.1 Thalassiosira exigua | reverse complement strand
GCACGTGTATTATCTACATCATTGTTTGGTACCATCATGAAGCTTTTGTTGAAGTCGATTGTCGCCACAGGGGTCACCGTCACTGCTGTGGATAAGGAAAAGGTAACCAGGAGCAAGCCTATCCAACGGCGCCTTTCTGCTGATGATACTGATGCATTTGGCTCCATGTCGATGCTTAACGTGGAGTCTTTAGAATCAATGCCTGAGACAGCCGATTTCGAAGGTTTAATGGCAGCTGGCAAATCCGCGTGAGTATTCGTGCTCTTTTTACATCATATTTTTGTTTGAGACATGGGGGAGTTCTTACACTTTTTCTCCTCCAGATACATTACAACTGGCGAGGAGTTTCAGTGGATAGTGGGAAACTACACTGATTGCACCGTCGCTGGTGTCTTCGTGAGTGGCGGACAAGCGAGTGAAACTGTGTCCGAATGTGCACCAGGGGAAAAACTCCTTGTCAGCACGATTCCAGATGGTACAGGTTCGAGCCGCATCTTTGAGGCAGATCAGCAACGTTTTATCCCCTGTAATGCAGTCAATATTACAAAGGGCTGTCCTAAAGTGGGGGGGGGAAATTGGACCATCCTTCGGAGGGTATATCAAGGAGTCGGAAGTTTCAGCTCCAAGTATGCCCATGAGGTAACATTTTATTCAGACATTGGGGAGGAATATCTCGATGGCGATCTCACGGGGGATTATGAGTGGGTTTCATTAAATGAGAGGGAGGTAGACGCGTCAACTTTGAAGTGTATTTCTTCCGGTGAAGATACGATTGTGTGTGACTTGTTTCAAAAATTGGTTGAAGAGGGTGAAGGAATCGCCACGTACGTTTTCTCCAAGGCAGATCGTATGAAATCATCGAAAAGTGCAAAGGGTTACTAGATCTTGGAGGTATCTGGTGAAGAAGTAATGTGTTATGTTGTGTGGACAAATACCCTGCCCATCATTTGCTGGCAGTACTCGTGAAAAATGCTGAAGGGCAATGGAATTAAATGTAATGTTCAATATTCATGACCAACTACTTCTATTCAGGTACCTATGTGTATACAGATTGCCTTGAAGTCACCAACAGCAGGTATCGTGCACGCATGAAAGCTCTATTCCTTTGAATCAAAATTCATGAGTGGCATTCTTGCATGAACCCAAACAAAAGATGTATTACTAAATGGCAATCGCGTGCTACCCCAAGGTGGGCCTATGAAGACGACTGCGAGATAGCTGGCGACAATGAGCGCATCTCCACCATCAAACCATGTGTGCGTGGCCCTCGAAGGTCACTGAGCAGATAGGCTCAAACGATGACATTGTTAAGGGAGCTTATGACACAACCCGAGCAGTAGGTAGATTTTCTGCAGGACCTGCCAAGCGGTAGCAGGACGAGAAAATTGCCGGTTCCGATTCCATCTTAACATCAACTAGAGTTATCGTCACTCCCACGCTCGCTTCAATTGGGATCGCTGCCATTTTCGTGTAGAACACTGATTTCTGTGCATACCTGGCGCTCTTGTTAGAATGCCCACACCAGCCGCAGGCGAGCTTTTTCAGCGGCAGCATCANGTAAATTATTTTAATTGCAGAGTAGACAAAAATACTTGTATTGTACGTGCTAGCTGTGAAGTGAAAGTGTGACTAAGGCTGGGGCGGGGCAGCACACTCTACAGCATTATTTTCCGTCCTAAGTACATCAAGTGAAATACATGAATTATTTCACAAGTAGCTGTCCAAAATGTAGCATCTCCTTGCATTTTTGTGTGCTCCTAGTTCCGGTGTGAGGCATACTTCTTGGAGCCATGCTTTCAGACCATTGAAAGCTTTGACTTGAAACTGTCAACATCGATCGTGAAAAAGTCAGTTGAGCACCCTCTTTGTTGCTCAAGGAAACACATTATTCGAGGACTCGACCTTGGGGAGTACAGCCAAGCACGAAATTTGTTTTGACAAGGCACTCCATGCATTTGTCAGTGTCCCTCATCCCTCAAACTACGGGCGTGAAAGTTGCACCCGGTGCTATGTCCATCCAGGACAGAGCGGCTGTCACCATGGATGAGCGACTTTTATCTCTCTTGCAGTTCTCCCCTCCTACATATCTAACATGTTGCAAGCACACGGGGCTTTTGAGACACTAAACGGACCGACGCCTGGACACACTTGCTCAGGTCGGAAATCCAAGCCTTTCCCTGACTCTTTTCTTGAGCAAACCCCTCCCAACAGAATCGTCCAGAGAGAAGTATTTCTCGATCGTGTGTTTGCCGTCGGCGAGGATGGGCTCGCTCAGCATCGTTCGATACTCTCCGGGGTTGTCCTCCAAGAATTTAATGCGATCGAGGGCCTCCTGCGGATTGTTGATGTCGTAGTACACGAACGCCCTCGGGTTGAAGATGTCGAAGACTTGCGTCGTCCCGTAGTACACAGGGACCGTCCCCGCCATGAACCCGTCCACGATCCGCTCTGTGATGAGGCCGGGGACGTTCGCGTCTTCCATGACGAGCATGAATCGAAACTCCTGGAACGTCGCCCGGTCGAAGTAGATGCCCTTGCGGTTCAGGTCCTCGGGGACGACGATCGACGGCGGACGTTGGCCGTTTGCATAGGGCTGGCAACGGGGCGGCCTCGATGGGTCGATGATTTTGGGGACCTCCATCACGTTTCCCTGGCAGGTACCGAGGGCGTGCACCGGACCCAACTTGGACAACGTGAATGCCGCTATCTCGCGATACGCCTGGCGAGGTGAAAGCCGACAAGTCGATGAACGAAGGGCGAGACGGCCGGGCTCGCGACGAGGCGCGCTCCGAAGCGACGTCGAGGGGGGGCGCGGAATACTCACCACATAATGCGAATTGAGGTACAGCAAGAAGTGCGTCCCCGCGTTCCTCGGCCGGGCCGCGGGATCGAACAGCTTATCCGCCGTCGGTCGATCGATCTCGTCGCGCGTTCCCAGCGCCTTCGCCAAGACCCACCACTTCATGACCGCGTAGGGCAGCTGGACACTGCGCGGCCCTTCCTCGTGGGCGCCGATCACGAAGATGTCTTGGCGCTGGGGGACGTACTTCCCGTAGGCGTCGGAGGCGTGGGTGGGATGCTGCGCGGGGAGAGGTGCAAACGTCAGACAAATGGCAAACGCACCACCGAAGCGCGGCAAACGATCGTGCAACGGTCTCACGTTGACGTGAAGCTGCTGGCCGGGGAACGTCAGCACGTCCACGTCGCAGTGCTGGTGCATGTGGTGCACCAAGAAGTCGTCCGCGGTCGCCTTCCCGATCGTGTCGGGCGTCAACAGGATCGCGGCATCGTGTGTGGCGTTGCTCGCCGAGGCCACCTCCCCGATCAATTCCGGGAAGAACGACTTGGCCAAGTACACGCCCAACACGGACTGGCTCCGCGCCTTCCCGGAACCGGTGCTGCCGCAGTAGAAGAGTCGTCGCGGCACCCCGAGTTCGGCGTACAGTTGTGTTTGAAATTTTCATGAGGCAAAGCTTCAACTCCACTCAAGAAGTGGTGGTGGCCAGGCCACCGCAGCTTTGTGCTTGCAGGGAAGAGAGCATGTCATGCGGTTCTGGCTGCCTGCACTTTACTCTCCGGATCTCGGAGATCTATTTGTTTGGGGGATTGTGATCGTTCTTCTAGCGAGGGAAGACCATACAGCTTAACCAATGTCATATCCTCGGGCTCGCTTTCATCAGTATGCGTTGCAGCCACCATGAGGGAAGTCGCCTTTTGGCCATACATTTTCCAGAGCTCGAGATTGTTGTTTCCGTTTTCGATAAGGGCATTGGCGAAATCTTCGTCAAAGTAAATGCTTGAGCGGCTTGCCAGTGGTAGAATGTAGTGCTCGAGAAAGCCAATTTGGCCCTCATACCAGCCATTCAATGGATCAGCGCAGAACCCACGTTGGAAGCAATCATTGATCTCTTTGTAGAGTCGGAAGTTCCACTTGATAAAGTTTTCCCAGCCTTGCAACAGGTGAGACACATCTGAGAGAAGCATCATGTGCTCGTTGCGCACGCACTTCTGCAGTCCGCTGTGGGTGATGACGAACTCGGAGGGGTACTCCTCTTTGACACTTCCGGCCAGGCCCACCGCTTCATAGACTTCATCTATAAGTTGTGCAAGAGGACACAGCTCAATGTCATATTCACCCTGTTCATCCTGTGCCACCTCGTAACGCTTGATCCCAACCTTTACTCGTTGCGAGTTTGCAATGTCTATGCGCATGCATTCATGAGATATGTTGTATTTTCAATAAAGGAAGGTTTGATCAATGGCAACTGAGCTCACCTGTCACAAGAATACTCTGGAACAGAGTCTTCGCGTATTGGATCTTGACGAGATCTTCAGGAATGATGGCCGAACGAAATTCTGCATATTCTGGTTGGAAGAGAGTGTCGATAGCAAGAGCGATAGACTCGCGCTCAGCACTTGGGACCCCAGGCGCATATTTGGTTGAGAGTGGATGATCGGTTTCCTCTAGCATTTTATTGCTCATTCCTGTGTGACCAGCGTCATGTACGAGGGCAGAGAATACAAGGCTGAAGCTGTTGAGTGCTTCTTCATCGTGCATAACCGATAGGAGCTTGTTCATGGATGTTGTGACATGTAGAGCGTGCGACAGGGAGTGGAAATTGACTTCGCTGTAGGTTGCTGCGATTTCCTCAACGAAATTCGAGATTTGTTCTTTTACCAACTCGGGGATCTTCGCTTTGGCATCTCGCGCTTGTATCACCCGCAGAACGTGATGCTCGAGAAGAGCTAAGTATCATTGGCGACATCAACTGTCAGTTCTAAAGAAAACAAATGACAAGATAGAAGACATGTCTGCTCTCACCAGAAGCACGTGTGACCATCACCTGCCGTTCGTCGGATGCTGCAACGAGCTGAGATTCGTCATGTCCCAACTTCTCCCAATCTTGTGCAACCATTGCCTTGGATATCTCACCGCTGGATGCTGCAACAAGCTGAGATCCTAGCACATTTAGCCTATTCTGATATTTGGCCATTGCATCAAATTTTTTCTTTGCATATGCTTTGGATAAGGCATGGCTCACTTTGTTGGCCGCAGATTGTTTTATTAGTAGGATGGCCTTTTGAAGCAATTGACCCGCTTTTTCAGCATTTGTATGCCTCCTGGACAAGCTGAAGCATATTTCGCCAAGGAAGGCTTTTGGTGATGCCCCGTGGCTCGCCCATATTCTTTCATACCGTTCCATCTTCTGCTCAAAATGTTCTTCGTCCAGCGCCCACAGTGACAGCTCGTCAACAGTCTTGGTGTCGTGGTCTTCTCGCGCTTGCAAGTCCAGCATGGTGAGGATGGGTTTGAACATGGGCTTTGACCAAGTGGTGCCCCCTTCTCCAAAATGCTCATTGAATGGATTTATTATTCTTGTTTGGAATGCACTGAATGCCTCCATAGCTAGTCCGTTCTCTTTCATTGTGATAATGGCAGGTAAAATCAGGACGAACGAGTTGTGGACGTTTTTTGGGTCACTCTTTGGAAGGATGACATCAACAATATGGATACTAGCGTCCAGAGCCTCTTGCGTTTTCCCCAGACAGTGATTGAAATCAATACTAGACGCGAATGCCTGTGCTACTCTGTCACTGCCATACGCCTGGCAGATTGCAGAGTGCTGAGTTTCGATGTCGTAGATGGATCGGACTTGTTCCACCACATGGAGAGCCTCTTTAAAGTCGCCCAAGCGACCAAGAGTTTCTGCCTGCATTGCCATTGCACGGCCATAATGCACAGGATCTCCGTTTAATCGTGCTTGCTCTACGAACTCTTTACACAGATCTTTCTCATAGCTGCAATCTTCGTCTTGCTCAATCGCCCCCATCCGCAGTACAGAAAATAGTCCACTAAAGATTGGGAAGGACACACTTCTATCAAAATCCTCGTCTTCTGCACAAGGGGTGTTGTTCAGAATCTGTGTTGGCGAATTCAATAATCATGGGAGAACATGAGATATTGTCAACAATAAGGGATGTGGAGACAACAGATACTCACATCAAGTGCACGTTGGTATGCCTTTGCGCCTTCGACCGTCTGCCTCAAGGTGCTGTGTGCTCTCCCCTTTGATATGTTTAACTTGATGAGATACTCAAGTTCAGGGGGGCCAATAGCCTCCAGCACTGTCACACCAATCCCTCCATATGACATATGCGTTTCGATCTCATCCCCACTAGCCATTTCTTCCAGTATACCAAGGGCATCATCGAAGAGCAATATTGCTTGAGTGTTGAAGCCAAGTGCCATGAGCTGACCTCCAATGTTGAGCGCAATAACAGCAGCCTTTGCAAAGATACCACCCAGCTTCCAGTGCTTGAAGACTCGAATTTGCATCTCGAAATCTCCTTGGCTGTGGGCCTCCTCACCCAAGTCTTTCTCCAATGAAAACGCTACATGTCT
Source organism: Thalassiosira exigua (assembly GCA_036939895.1). Classification (NCBI taxonomy): domain Eukaryota; phylum Bacillariophyta; class Thalassiosirophyceae; order Thalassiosirales; family Thalassiosiraceae; genus Thalassiosira; species Thalassiosira exigua. Next base: position 12,153 of record JALLPA010001421.1, on the reverse strand, counting down.
GTGCATCTCTCGCTTCCTTTCATCCAGCATCACGTTAAGAATACATGCTTTCCATGAGTCGTGTGTGAACCGAAGGCGACGGTTTTCAGCGTAGAATGGGTGCGCCTTCTTACGGCCATGTAAGGTGATCCCTATATTTCCTGGTGATCCGCAGGTATTGTCCTCATCGTCATCGTCCCAGTCTAAGTCGTCTCCAACGATGAAAGATTGCTCAATGATTCCTTCTTCGACGGCCACGTCAAAAGCCTCTCGGATTCGTACTGCTCTGTCTAACTGTTCAGACTCAGCTCCATACATTTCTTCAAAAGCAAATAATACATCTAACAGCTCAAATTCAGTGCCTAGAACAGCTGAAAGGTGAAGCACAGTCCGCACAGAAGAATCAAGAGCATCCAAACGGTATAGAAGTAATTCTCCAACCGAACCAAACCCCAACTTGGGATTAACATATCCAGACAAACGAGTAGAAGTTAGAGGTAAACTGAAGCTGGATATCGATGATATATTAAAGCCGCATACCTTGTCGTCGTCACCAGTAAGATGCACCCCAAGAATACCATTTTCAAGCCTGGTGGCTAACTTTTTTCTTTTGATTCCATCAAGGATATACGTCAAATAATGTGGCATCCCGCCAGATGTAGTAAATATATCGTGGCTGAAGTTACGATCGATTTCATTGACTTGAGTGCCTAGTGTCGAAGCAATCAACTGTTCAACCTCAGGTCCGGTGAAGGGGGTGAGGCTCATTTCAGAGTACGATCCATCTTTTTGGAACTGGCCTTGGAGATCAGACTGAAACTGGGTGTCGATGGTTAATGGATTTGAAGATGGCGGACGCGAACCGCAGAGAATGAGCACATTGTCCGCTCGTTGAAAGATCTCCTGGACAACCTTCCAAGACATTGCATCCATCCACTGCGTGTCATCAAGGGTGAGAATGACAATATTTGCGTGTTTCGTGCATCTTATAAATACCTTCACCATGAAGTCAATGATCATTTCCAAACTTGGGCCGCTTCCAGTTGCGCCTGTATTCTTGGCATTTCTGTCTCGTAAGCCCAATAATTTATGGCCCACAACTGACATGAACTCTGGAGGGGCACTCAATTGTTGGCAGATGAATTGAAACCTCGTCACATCTGTGCTCATAAAACTGCCTCTTGATGATTGTGAGGTCAATGACAAACTATCGCACTGCTCATCGAAGGTAATATCTGCACCAGTTGCCGATGCTTGACGTTTTGCCTCATCAAGAGACGCACTTGCTGATGTCCTTCGCGATACATTAGCGAGAATTGATGCCTGAGAGTCTTCATCCTCATTTCGAACATGAGACAGCATTTCTTTGAATATGGTCCTAAATGAGCTGAATGGCACCCTCGAGTCTCCTTCTCTGCTTGTGTTCCGCAGAGTAATGACTTTTTTGTTCACCTTCTTCAACATTGCTTTAACATGTTTCGTGGACTTGGCCATGAGTGCACTCTTTCCTGTCCCAGATACAGCAGAAAGAAACACTAGCTTTGAAGCAGTCCCTCCGAAAACTAAGTCCTTTGCTTTGCGCATGATATGCATGATTTCCTTCGAACGACCGATGAAGTTTTTGTGCTTCCTTTGCCCCCATTTGTCATCTGTAGAGGTTTGTATCGGCTCAAATATTGGCATTGGTTCATCAAATCCTTTTGCTTTGACAGCCGGCAGAGGCTTGAAGAATACCTGGCTCGTCAGCAAACGCACGTTCTTGTCCACTAATATCCCAGGATTGTCTTTCGATACCATCAGTCTAGCAGAGAAGTTGACCGATGGTCCAAGAACAGAAAATTCGTGGCGAACCGATCCCCCCACAACGCCGCAATAGGCTCTCCCAAAAGTTGCCCCAATCCTGCTTTTTACTCCAAGTTCTTCCTCCAGGGTCTTTTTAATAGAAAGTGTAAATGGCATTGCGCGCTGAGCAATCATGTTGAGGAACATGCTCCCACGAAGGCCAAACGTACATATCAGAACCAGACCCTTGTCGTCCAAAATATACTGTCTCAAATGTCCCTGCACCTTGTCCAACTCTCGAGATGTCAAATTCATGATATCATTCAATAGATTGAACAGTTTCTGGTCCTTAGTTTTGTCCCCTGTCAATTCATAATCGACCAGAGGAGTGACGAAGCATGTGTACACGTTTCTCAACTCGGCTTCGGCAAGATGTCTTTCCTGATCTCGAATATAACGAAGGCTAACAGGTACTAACCATTCGCTGTCATCATTGACTACTACCGGGTGGACGTAGAGCGACAACGTCCTCTTCAACAGTTGCAGCTCAGATATGTGAAACTGTTCACACAAATGAAGGATGTTTGCACCATCGCAAGGTGTAAAGCTCTCTCGTCGAGAGAATGCTCGGTCATATGTGCCTGTATCAATGCAAAATTCCCCGTGGTTGGCTATCAAAAATGGCTGGTTGTTTTTTACAGCCTCTCCCCATTCCCCCTTAATATGGTATGAATTGGCCAACAGCCGAACGGCCTCTGGCGACGCAAAGGCTTCGCCGTGCTGAGCAATAGATTCAGCCTTGGCAACCTGATTAACAGGGTCTCCCAATATAAGATACTCCCTCCGTGAAATGTCATCACCTACATGGATGCCTACCATATGGCCCGCACCTATACCACATTTGACATTGAGAGTGGCAACCTCAACACATAAGCTTGGTCGAAGTCCTTGCATTAGTTCGACAGAGAGCTTCCGTCGCAATGACCCTGTTCTGAGTTTGCGTTCCCTTTGTGCTCTGTTGTCATCATAGTTGTCGTTGTCAGAGTGTCTCCTCGTTGGCTCTCCTTTGTGTCGCTCAATGTCGTCCCCTCGTGACAATTTGGCTGACACGGAAAGCTCCATTGTCCTTCGCATCATTGCGGACGATTCCTGCCGAGATACCAGCGATGTCTTTTTCGAAATGCCCCCGGTCGATGATGCACTGGCCTTCGTCACAACCACGTAGTCGGAGCAATTAGACACGATGGCTGCTGCGCACTCTGCTGCTTGCAATACACACTGCTCCAAGTCGCGGTTTGGTTTGCGACGCGATGCTTTCCATTCAGCAAATATAGCATCGCCTGCAAATTTCAGCACGTCCCCCCCATGTATCGTGATCTGTTCTGTGATCATATCAAAGTAGCTGTTGATCACGTTGGACAGGTTCTCAACATCCAGTGTGACGGATAGTTTGGTAAACCCAGATATGTCGACAAAGAGCAGTGCGCCATCGTGATGCTTGGATAGGGGCAGATGCCCCGCCGGCGATTGTGGCACCGATTGACCGATGCTAGCAGTTGGTGGTTGCGAAGATCCATCCGTTTGGGAGCCCCCCATTTTTGACTCTCTAATGGCAGCGATAGATTCAAACAGGGATTTGAGGACGCATCCCGGCACATGGCGACTCAACCAAGTAATGCTCTGCATGAGATTGGATCGCTCCACCAAAAACGAACTGACAATTTGTTCGTGGTTCTTCATCAACTGAGATATCACTTCCGCCTTTGCGTCCTCATAATCTCCTTCCCAAGCAGTGCCAAATTGAACAACTAGTTCGGATACATCCACGGATTCTCCTTCGCTATCTTCCCCATCCCATTCGCTTGAACATTGCGACAATTGATCGTCGGAGCTGCCCGCGCTGCAGCGTTGTTGTTGAGGCCTATCTGCATTTGCCATTTCATCGCCTTCATGTTCGGCGGTTGAAGCTATATCACTTTCCATGGTTCTGAATCCGTAAGTAGCAGAGAATATTGATGATATTTTTAGAGCGGATGTCCATAATCTGCAACAAGCAACGATGACTTTGGCGCGCACCAATAAGCACACAACGAACGAAGTGGCAAGCCCCTGGGTCCTGGGGGCCAGTGGCCAGGGTCAACAATTAACATGCAACGTAAAGCCGTCTTGCAAAACGCACCTCTTTTGGTGCTGGGACGGATAAGAACGTGAGCCGATCATCCCTTCTCTCCTATCAGGAACGACGGTGGCGCGGCCCACACGACCAGCTGCCAGCTGATGGTACAATCACTCGGCGAGGCTACCAGCAACCTCCGCAACCTCCAGCTAAGCTCCAGCAGGCTCCAGCGCGCGTGCCTCCAGCAGCCTCCAAGCAGCCTCCAGCCTGCTAGCCTATCCGCAATGAGGGTTGTCGGCAGCTGGGAAGAGGTTTATCGGCCGCTGGCGTACCAGGGCCCACGATATCCCTACGATACAGGTACATGTACGTATAATTTTCAAAAGATACCTTTACTCCCTCCGTTCACAGGGGAAATTTGTTGTTCGTAGATTTATTATGAAGTCCTATGTAGAGATAATCGAGTTCCGGTTGGTTCTCAAGTCACCCTTCTCTTAATAGTACTAATTCCTATCGTTGGGTTATCTACGTATATTTAGATTTCTTGTGTGACAGCAGTTACATATTTTATGTACTGATTCCTACACATGTCAAAAAATTCGAATTTTTTGAATTGCGTACATATCCGTTGATGATCAATATTATACCAAACCTACATACAGCTGCATACAAATCAAATATTTGAATTGGTTCAAGTTGTGTATAGATCCACAGAGGAATAGTATCTTATTTTGCACCCCCCTCTTTTTTGTTTGCAACCCCATCATGTGGCAACTCTGTAAACCTACAAAGAGAGAAAGGACTACGTATTCTTTTTTTTCAAAACACTACCTTAATACAATATTTTACTCACAAACTTATAATATTTATTAGGCATCAGGCTTTGGGTTTGTCAAATGAATGTCTCAGCTGGTATTTTTTGATTTATTCCACTGTAACCGTCTTCTCTTTGTTTTTTTCGCAGTCCGTAGTTTTTCTAGAAACTATCAAGTGATGTGAAACAGGTGGAACATATTAGTAGAAACTGATGGTATTTTGAGTAACTCTTAATTCATAGTATTAATATACGTGCTCCTACATGTTGCTTTTCCGTTCGACAGCCCGGTGTGTTTTTTCATTGCTTCTAATATTTGAACGTACATATTTAATATCAGGAAATTTGATTCTTCAGTACAATACCAGGCACTTCACTAGCAAAATCCCTGAAAATGTAATGTTGCAACGAATCATCCTATCCTTTTTGACGAGTCTCCAAAGTTTTGCCTCTTATTCGCGCTAGTAACACAGTGCACTGCCAAAAAGTTCCTTGCACACACACATACTGGTACCACCTATGATGATATGTTGCCATTTATCTCAACTCTTTTCATCATCATAACAACAATATGACCTCAGATAGTGAATCCGATTTCACAGATGTTCCTAAGTACAACATTCATGTTGGTGACATTGCCATCTGGTTTCCTGGGACATATGGTGATTTTAGCTCTATCACCTGGGCAACTGTTACACACATACCCGAACTAGAGGCCGGGGAAGACACAGAGGACCATTTGGATAGGGTATCGGTGAATTCAGGTGTCCTTCATTGGATGAACAAGCTTTCTGTCTATCAGCGTCTCAGTCCAACCACTTTCCATCCAACAACCAAAAATCGTTTTGTATCGACATCTCTTCTTCGGTTCATACCGGGTCGTCTTGATAGAGATGAATATCTTACTGATTCTCAGCGCCTCACTTACATCATGGCCAAGCGATTTGAAGCCAAAAACCAAGTCTTGTCCCCTTCCATGCCATCAGATCTAGTACGTCTTCCCAGACAAACAGCATCCGAGAAAGCTATTGCGATGGAAGAAGAAATGAACAGCTACATCCGGCCAATCATAAAATTGATGATTGATGAGCAATGTGCCCAGAGAGATGCTTCTAAGTCTGCTGCATCTGTCCAAAAATCCTCCTCTTCGTCTTCGTCTTCTGATGATGAAGACATATCATTTGACATCAGTGAAGCTTTTCATATAGCTGCAGAAATGAAGCTGAGCTCACAACAACAGCAATCAGCCAACACAAAGTGTCTTCACACTCATTCAGACTTGGATTCTAGCCCCACTGGACATTCTCCACTGAAGAAAAGGACCAAACCTGCTGAAAAGATGAGAACTCCAGAATCAAGATACAGCTTAAATGAGAATCGTGACATGGAACCACCTGTGTTGGAACGACAAGCTGAGCACCTGTTTCGCACCGACCAACGTATCGAGCCTGTACTCGAATACGAACTCGGTGTAACTGAACTGACTCCCAACAAGTTTGTTGCTTCAATGTCTGCTGACGACATCCAAGACATAGGTGACGATGCCTCTTTCCACAAGACGTTGGCGGACCTGTTTCCCGAGCAAGTTAATACCTCGGCGGGCTTGTATGATATCCCGCATGTGTTCAACACACCAACAAGCAAGACTCCTTCTATGCATGACCACCTGCGTAACAAAGGCTCACCCCAAGCTCATGTTAATCAGTTCTTCTATTCACTACCCTCAACAATTCTCCATGCCTACACAAATCATCAAATCATCCCTGAATGTGTGGCTAGAGTTTGCAAGAGTCCTCAAATGCAGTCTCTATTTGGTCAAGAACTGTCTGATCAAGAAAGGAGAATTATTCATGACAAAGCCGGCATTCTCCACAGGATGTGTCCCATTTGGACCAAACACCAACTTTGTGAGCCTAGTGCGAACCGGGCTCAGTTGGAACACATTCAAGACTTCAAGTGCAAGGGTGCTGTATGTGGATGCAAATTCACGATCCGACTTTGTAGGGTTCAGTTTGACGGCAACGCTGGGATTGTGGCTTATCAGAGGCTACGTACTTATGGAGATACAACACTGACTGAACCACATACGAACCATGACAAGTTCCCATTCTTCGATAGTGTCACTCATGGGGAGAAGAAGAAGGCCGGGCTTCTTGTCAAGAGTCGGGCAAGCTTGCGAAAGTCAATGCGGTACTCGTGTGAGCAGGCCCCGAATATGGACCAGATCACCTATGTGGCAAGAAACTATGTCAAAACTACCAAGAGATTCAATTGGAAAGTGCTGGTGGACAATATGCTCAAGGATCCCTCAGTTCCTCACCATCCTTGTCAAACTACTGGTCAAGGTCGCAATGTACTTCGGACCTGTCTGAAGCAATGGGTCAAGAACAATGCTCGGTACTTACTTGGCAACGCATCAAAGCCAATGAGTGTTTCTGATATAGTTAGTGCCTTGAATGCATTGTCCAGTGATGAGGATTCAGAAACGAACAATCAGGTAGTGGCAATTATGAAAGAGAACAAATACCTGACCGAGGCGGACTGGGTCTTGATGAAACAACGGTTTGAGTTGATACGTCATGATTATGGCGATCATCACAATGGTAAATTTGTGATTGTACTACGCTTGAAAGATGCAAGGGAAGTCGCTGCCAGAGCTCGCCTTATGTATCAAGATGAGCAGGTTCAAGCTGAATTAGATTTTTTTCATTTGGCTGGAGTAAGCTGGCAGGTCGGCCATATAGGCATTTCGGACTTTTCCAAGAAGTACTGGCTTCTTGGCTTGGTTCTAAGTCAGTCAGAGAATGAGATGTCTTCTGGGCATCTTCTCTCTCTGGGTAAGCAGCTCATCAAATTAGAAAAAGGGTGGCTCAGGTTTGCACTCGTTGATGGCGGAACCGCATTGAGAGCTGCGGTTGAAAAAGTAAACGAAGAGCGGGTTGGTGCTGGTTCAGATCCTCCAACGAAAGCACGTGCGTGCTTTGCACATGCAGTGCGTATGCCTGGTGCTAAAAACACTAGCAGGCGCGGAACAAGGGGCTCCATTGCACGATACCTCCTAGAAAACAAGGTTTCAAAAGGAGTCATGACACGAGTAAGTGTTATCACATATCGTATCTGAATTCCCGCTTTTACCGAGCAGATCTAACTTCATTTCATCTTGCCATAAGATCATGTTTCTTGCACTTCAATTCAATTACTTTCCATGCAGGGCGACTCTAGGGCATGGGATGAGACTGTTAATGAATGAGTTTAAACATGCATTTTCCGACAAGGTATACAATCACTTATCCAACACATACTTCAATCCTGACAAACCCGAGAATTTGGGCGGCAGAGCAGTTGGAGCTCAGGGTCAGCCGGGAAGTAACAATGGCTGTGAACGAACGGGAGGTTGGATCAAGGATACTTTTTATACCGTCATGGCTGCCATGCCTCCGGTCGAGAGGGAAAATCCCCTACATTTGTTGAATGCTGTGGCAACATACATCAGCGATCGTCCTTCACCAAGGATGCACTTCCAAGTACAGCCCAAGAAAACGTCACAAAACTTTTCGGTTATAAGGCAGCTATCAAAAGTGAGTCAATCTGGTGGGCACCGTAGCTCTACCGATTTTGCGTTTATGATGTGCGAGAAGGACGACTTCATGATCAATTTGAAGAATGTAATCGGACGTGGCGATCAAACCTACACAGTTTACTTTCCCAGTGCTACTAATTTGTACACTGAGGCAAGGCAGATGATGCTTGAATTGACTGGTGAGGTGGTGTTCTTGTCATTTGCAGAACAGCAGATGGATCCTGGCTATGGTCAATCAAGCCATGACGAGTTCTACACGACCGATTACAAGAATTGGCAGCAACTTGTGAACAGATTTACTCAAGAGGAATGCTTGAGTCTTTACTTGCGTATGGAATTGAATTTTGTCAAGAACAAGCAGTTAGAGCCCTTGGAAAACGAGGACACACAGGACTACATCCTGCGTCATGCGCAACGGTTGCCTCGGTTTGATAGAGCGGGGAAGTGTCATGGCCAAGAGTCAATGCATCAGCCTCGAAAGGGTAACAAGTTGAAAAGTCTTTTAGAAAAGAAAAACGCACAAGATGAAAAAGATAAGTGGATACCGGAAGCGAGTGACGTGTGTGGTCCAGGTGACGAAGAAAATGATGACATTGATTTAGGAGACGATCCTAGTATGGAAAATATTGTCACCCATCTAGACACACTGTTTGATTTTGATGAGACCGAGAAAGAAACATTGTTTATGATGAAGAAGAGTGATCTTGTTCGGGTTCCTCGGCAGCTGGGATACTGGAGCAAAATTGTGGTAGATGCTGTCAGTCGTACGGTGGTCTGCAACTGTGAAAATTGCAATAGAAACGGTAGATGCTTCTGGGTTGATACTTTTGAGGCATTGGAATTTGGCTTGGCACCACCCAAAGCTCTTATGGAGCCGAGTGACATATCAATTGGGTGGGACAACATGGTGAAACAAGCCATTGAAGTGATCAAGTGCAGCCACCTTAATGAAGTTTAGTAATCGTTTAGTACGTGTTTTTATGTACCAGTGGAATGCGTGAACGGTGTAAATTATTTTATCTAAAAAGTGCCCTTGATGCATGAGTGCAAGCCTTGTAATCATCTAAAACTCGGGCATTGTTTTTGAACTTATTTTGTAGTGCTCACTTTCTCATCAAGACTCAATACAATTTGTCCAGAATGTGAATAAGACGCCTATTAGTAGATGTCTTAAAAAAAATTAACTGTACGAATAAGCGTGAACAACAGGAGCCAGTGTTTCCTTGCGGACACGCATGGAACGCAGTCTCCTGCGCTTAGGCTCCTTTTCTACCATCAACTTCCTCTTCTTCCTCAATTTTACCTCAGGCTCCTTTTCTACCATCAACTTCCTCTTCTTCCTCAATTTTTGCACGGAAGAGCCAGCGTCACAACGTGTGGTCATGATTATACTAACTTTAAATTCGACCCCTTCAATCAACCTATGGTAACTGTAGACAAACGAATGATCGTAATACTCTCGGCCATCGTTTTTGTACTGAATGGAAAATGAAAAGTCAGTTGCACCTTTTATAAATTGTCGTAGCAGTAAGGAAGTAACTCACATCCATATGTCTAGAAAGCTCAGCATCAGCTGAGCTAATGACAATGTCGAAGTATTCGAATCCAGAGCGCAAATTGGGACTTCCAAGATACCCGTTTAAAACCTTTGCAAAGTGCTGATTGCGTCCGCCAACGTTCATTGCCTTTTCCCCACGGTATTCTCTAGTAGCTATTGTTCCAAACTCGGCCATACGAAGAACAAATTTCTTGGCATTGTCCGGCAGCTTATCGAAAGCCTCGGTATTGATCGTGGGGAGGCTCTTTCCACGATGCTCCCGATACAACTTGCAACGTTTCCCCTGGCATTGTCCCACTCCAAATTGTATTCGAGCACAAAAGGTTTCCTTCGCCGTTGCTACGTTTCGGTTTCCATCCACAACAAGTTCTTTCGGGTGCTCAAGTGCATATTTCAACAGTTCGTTCTCTCCATCAACCAGTTCTTCGGCGGAGGGAAAGAGCTTGTGGTGCTCGTCCAAAATGAACAGTCCCCAAGAATTGATAAAGTTGAAGCCTCCGTTAGATCCTGCTCGATACACAGTCGTGGATGGGATCTTTGCGTTTTTCTTTTTATGATCCATGGCACGGATGTCTCTCGTGTTGTCACTGCCATGAGGCGTGAAATGAAGTCCGGTGATGCCATAGGCATATCTGTCTCTTGGCGCGATACACAACTCTCCGACAATCGAATTGCGATCCTGCACAGGCAAGTGATGACGACGTTTGTCATTTCTGGGGACGCATCGGCTGACTCCATGCTTTCTTCCGTTCAGCATACGCTGGAAGTACATGTACTTGCTCCAGCGGTGATTGGCACGAGGAGGGGAGATAGACATTGACGATACGCTCTGGTTTCCCTTCGCTTTTCGTTGCTTGACCGTTGACAAGTTGAGGATTGGTCGAGGATCGCGAGATGGGGCTTTGGTGTTGTAGTAGTTCACCCATCTTTCAAGGGAGATCTTCAATCCCCTCTCTTTTGCGTCAAGATACGAATTCTCGCAATGTGTATGAGCAAGATCCTGTTCGACCTTGCGTAAGAGTTCCCATCGTTGCCAATGCAAGCTCCCCAGGACTTTGACTGGCTTTTTTAGTGCATCGACCGACGAAAACACAGCGGGGATTTCTTGACGCAAAATGTTGTCAGCATGGTTGACTTCATGTCGCCGTGGTTCCAGCTCCGACCCAGCAGTGGCAAGAACAAGAGCTGCGGCAGTTCTCAACCTTGATGAAGCGGATATCACTCGTGTCGAAGCCATTTTTAACCTTTATTTGAATCTGCAATATAACATGTTCACAAGTTCAAGTCTCAGAAACGACATTGTAATTAAAATCGAATAAGGTTTTGAGCATGGATACTCACCTATCGTAATCCGCTTATCCTGGTTGGGTCCCCTCTAGTGACTCCGTTCCTGTCTGCCTTTTGCGGCGGATGCGTTCCTCAAATCCTCGACGCGTTGTGGCTACGTCCTGGCCAGCGCGGTCGTCAAGGCTCGCGCGCTCGTGACCGCTTGCTCGCCGCCGCGAAAGGTTGGTGAGGTTGACGCTCCCGGGCTCGCGATCGCGTCCGCCGGTGGCTGCGTCCGATCGCGGGCTCGCGATGGCGTCCGCCGGTGGCTGCGTCCGATCGCCTGGCCTCGACGGCGCACGCGACTCGCTCGTCGACGTCGCCTGGCTGCTGCGTCGGGTCAGCGGGGTGGCCGACGCTCGCGGGCTCGCGACCGCGTCCGCCGGTGGCTGCGTCCGGACGACTCCGTGTCCCGGCCTTGAACGCACGCGACAGCGTCCGCCAGTGCCTTCGTCCTAGGCTCGCGGGGTCGCGAGCGCGTCGCTCGTCGTCGTCACCCTCGGTAGGTGCGGTTGCCTAGTTCCGCGCGCGCCCGACGGCGACCGCGAGCGGGTGGGTCCGGTCGGCGCGGTTGCCGAGGCTCGCGGACTTGCGGCGGCGTCGCTCGGCGCCGCCGCGTTCCGCTCGGAGGGGGCCCTCAAGTGGAGGCCGAGATCGCCATCATGGTTGCGCCATGATGTTGCTATCAGTTGATCTCTGACAAGTGGTAGAGATCAGAATAAAGCGGTAATTTAAGGGAAATGTCAAAATTGGAAAGTAATTTGGCGAAAAAGTGCACCTTGTTCCAATTATTGAGGTAATAAATGGTTGTTTGTGCATAAACAAAATATTTGGAAAACAAATTTTTGACAAGATACCATTTGCCCCAATTTTAGTACCCCTATATGTATTATTTTGTGAGCATTTGATGTCCGTTTAGGTGGACCATAAAAAGGCGGGAAGTAAAATGGCGCGAGCGAAAGGGAATACCAGTTCCCACGTGCTGTAAACTGACTGAT
>JALLPA010001420.1:0-10916 GCA_036939895.1 Thalassiosira exigua | reverse complement strand
TTTTCGCGAAGACAAAAAGGCAAAATTATCCCATTTTTTATCCCGGTTTTTGGCCCTGAGTACGGCTAGCGAGATGCGAGATGGCTCCTTGAAGGTCAGGATGGGGGGATGACACTATCGCAGACGACCTCATGAAGCGTGGGGTGGTAAGTACGGGGTACGGTCAGATTAAAAAATCCCATATTCACGTTTGTCTATTTTTCTAATATATATTTATTACTAAAAGTGATTCATAGCGCAAATATTTTATGTCATTAGTCTCTCATGACGTAGTAATACCTAGCGGGACAGAGGACAGGTGTTCAGGGGTCATTATTTATGAGCATATAATATGTAGGTATCTACATATTCATGTCATGGGATGAGGTCAATATTTACCAATGACAGACCCCTCGAGACATCAAATCTATTCAGTCTCGATCGCATCGCCCGTGGCTCCGCGCTCAGCTCCCCTCGCCCCCGCCCCCCCCGCCCCCCTCCGAAGCTAGCGCACGCTAGAGTCTGCCCCCGGGCTCCGTGACGCCGCCCGACGCCTGGGACGGCGCGCTCGATCCGCCACTGTGCCACCGTGGTGCCAAATCGCAGCCATCGCCGCAACCTGATCGGTGGCCGCCAGCCCCAGACCGACCTCCGCCTCGGCCTGGCCCGCCTACCATGGTGCAGCATGGGTGCCTCATGAATGCCAATCCTACTGCCTGACGACCTGATGCTGTCACCAGGAGTTTCGATTGCGTAGCAAATCGTGGGAAACGATGTTTCACGTTGGAAGATTTGACCCAAGCGCTGAAGGGCGGAAGCCGAAGACGGTTAAGCCTAACGCGAAGGAGAAGACGAGGAGGGGAACGAAGAGATCAGCGGACAAGGGCAACGTGGATATTACTGCTCCGCGGAAAAGGGGAGGGGGCTTGAAATCCAGCAGTGACAGAGCGGAAACGAATGAAACCGCTACACCGACTGCGTCCGATTCGTCTTCGGTGCCCTCTTCATCCGACGATGAAGAGGAAAGCCAACAAGCAAAACCGACGACGCTGAAAGTTATTGCGCCTTCTCAGCCCATATCAGACGACGCAAGGAAGAGGGCCAAGAAACGAGTCGGAGGAGGAGCAGAAGACGAAGCCATCGACGACTTCGATGCAGACTTCGACATCATCGAATCTAGAGACGACGCCCCAAAGTCTAAATACGGACCTCCATCAAACACCGTGCAGTCTGCGGCATCTCGAGCGCTGAAATTGTCGCAGCTCCCAATCGAGGAGGTTGCCTCGGCGAAACACTGGGACCTTCCCTCGTTCTTGGTGCAAAATCTAGAAGCCGATTCTTACGAGACTTTCTTCCCGATACAGTGCATGGTGATTCCGGATGTGATCGAGAGCGATCGGAACGCGCATTTGCGCGGCGCTCGGGATGTGTGTTGCCATGCCCCCACCGGTTCAGGTTTGTCTTTGCCGTATTATTTTCATTGCACTCCCAGCACCTGCTTAATTGACTTTGCCATCGTTCTTGAACCCAGGGAAGACCCTCGCGTTTGTGCTACCTCTTCTAACGGCTCTGTCCCGGGAGCCTCAAGAACTGAGAGGGGTAAGAGGTGTACGGAGACTGCAGGCGCTAGTCATCCTCCCCGGGCGGGACTTGGCGAAGCAGGTCTACGATGTATTCCTTCGGTATGCGAGAGGTTCCCACATCAAGATTGGTCTGGCCGTCGGGGGAGGAAAGAAAAAATCCGATCTCGTGAGCGAGCGACGTTCCCTCGTTGTTGAGAAATACCACGAATCGTTCTCCAAAGCGAGGGACAGCAGCGGTGCATTCGTAAGGCGCAAGAATGGGGGGTTGCTCGAATCTGCTGCAGCTCGAAGCCGGCATAAGTTTGATCCCACATCGATAGATGCAGCTCTGGAGGCACATGATGGTACAACAAAGAGAGACAATGGGCTCCAAATGATATCAAAGATGGGGGGAAAAAGTGCCATTGATATACTTGTCGCTACGCCTGGGCGTTTGATTGACCATTTAGACTCAACACCTGGATTCACATTGCAACACTTGAGATTCCTTGTCATTGATGAAGCAGATCGCCTGGTAAATCAGCCATACCAAAATTGGGTGAGCAGAGTTCTGGAGGCATCAAATTCTTCGAATGGATGCGATGTGGCCAAGTATGCTGAATCACCATTACAGGTTGCACCAGATGGAGCGACTTATGTCATTGATCCGATTACTCACCGGAGAACAGGTACAAACAAGTCACGACCCAATGAGATCGATGCATCTGGCTCATCATTAGTTAGCGGTGGATTCGGTTGTCCTGTTCCCCTGCGAAAGATGCTTTTCTCGGCTACACTGACGCAGGATCCTCAAAAGCTCGCGAGGCTCGGACTCGACAATCCAAAACATTATGATGCAAACTTCCTTAAACGCACATCTGATTTGAAAAAGAGTGCTGACACTGAAGAGAAAGCTGAAGGCGACATTAGAGCAGGAAGATATTTTGTTCCAGAGGGCCTATCAGAGCAAATGGTCGAGTGCACAGCTGAGCAGAAGCCGCTGGTGTTACTTGCTCTCTTGCTGGATGAACAAAACAAGCATGTGCATCCAAAAAGTTTGGAATCGGATTCAGGGAGTGTCAATCTGAGCATTGTCTTCACATCTAGTGTAGATTCGACACATCGCCTAGCTCGGTTGCTTCAACTGCTTTGGGAGGCTGGTGGTTTTGGTCAAGCTTCAGACATTGTTGAATTCTTGAGCTCTATTAGCGCAAAGCAGTGTGCAGCAATATTACGCAGATGTCGTAGCTTCTTGTATGTTCTGATGGGATGTCCCGGGGGATGGACCTGCCTTCCGAGTTCAGAGCTTGTATGAGTGCCCTCAAGCGGGTGATCGAAGCAGAGGAGAACAATGAACTTCTTCCCTCAGAACCGCTGGATGCAACCAGCTTCAGTTACAAGCTTAACAAGCGATTACCCATAAATATCAGCCCGTCGATAATCACGAAAGCGGCCTCTTTTTCAGAGACACCCCGCAACCTCACCACTAGCATGTTGGACATGATCGCTACAATCTGAAGACTGATGCTAAGTAACCACAAGCCCCAGGTAATTTGGGAAACCCCGCCAAAAAGCGTACCGCAGATATCGTTTTGGACCTCGTCAAATCTCTTTTCTACAAATGAGACATTCATATTGCAGAGGAAGTCTTCTACCTCGAGCATTGCATCTCCGACAGATGTGCTTTGGTGATAAAAGTACGGCGCAAACTGGTGAGAAGGGACTGAACATCACTTCATTATCTTGCAAGAGCCCCTTTACCTTGCAAGATTGACGAGCGAATCCTTTGTCCCGATGATTTTACCCCTGTAATCCTCGACCAACCCAAGCAGTGTCAAATTAGCAGACTGCGAACGGAACTCCTGGGTGGGACATGTATCATCAAAGTCCTCTGGACACAACACTCCGAGGTCGGCACTCATTGCAAGCTCTTTTTGGTACAGCTGATCACGCGACACCAAGAGTTAGTTCGGGTGTGCGTTAGCAGACAAAATGAGTGGTAGCTAGCTCACCTGCACGTATGCTCTGTATCCCTCAAGGACGCCGGTCCTAAGGGCTTGGCATGGATACGCGCAATTGGCCCCGAAATCACAGTCTTCATTGATATTAGACTCGCAGGTGGTCGGCGAAGGCGAATACTTGATGCAACATTGTTGGGCGGCGGTACAAACTCCTGTTTTGTCATATATCCTTCCCAAGTATGTTTCACTGTCCTCCAAAGCCACTCTGTCGTATGATGTCGGATTTCCCAAATTGTCTCGAATGGTGTATGGTGTGGTTTCAGTTGCTCTGTCCAATTCCCAGGGTGACATGATAGTATCTTTGGTGTAGACGTCGTTGAAAGGGCATTGGTCTAAACCTGAAGCTGCCACTGAATTGATGACGGTTAACGCGTTATCAGAAATAGAGCCGAGCAAGGATTGGATATCTGACAAGGGCTGAACAACCAGTTGAAACTTCTCAGTGACATCGACATCTTCAATTAGCTGAAGACCTTCGTCTAGCTTTTGCTGGAAGTCGACCTTTTCTGTAACATTACTGGGGCAGGCATGGGGAATTCATTTAACGAAGTATTGTGTGAATGAGTACACTCTGCTGACTCACAATGCAACGGCCAGGTTTGTGTCGTTGAAACATGCGTTTGCGCCAGGCGCCACTTTGTCCCCTACAAAGGGCTCAAAGTCCCTGGTGACGATGTTGCTGATTTGACATGCATCATACAAGACGAAGCTTGCACAAAGGAGGATAGATGCTGTGACTAGGCTCAACGATCCTAGCCACACACTGAAAAACCCCGTGATCTTTACCAGGAGGTTGCACAGGGATCCCACTCGCGTTCGTCTCTTTGATATGAGAATGCCCAGGAAGCCTATGACAGCAAAGTTAATTGAAACCAAGAACATGGCCATCACCATTGCCAGTCGTAATTCTCGGATTCCAAGCTCGTCACCCTCGAATGTGTACAGTTGGACCTGCCAATCTGTGGTTTGCTCCGAAAAGGAGTCTAGTTGGTCCAAAGCACTCTTAATACCTCCCTTGATTGTATCTGCCTGTCCGTAAAGGTCGAGCTCGAGTGTATCTAACATTGACTGGACATTATCTGTGATGGGTGTAACCTACGCAACCGGGCAGCGATCATGACTACGCTTCAAATAGGATGAAAACATGGCCCTCCGACGATGGCATTGGGCAGTCTCACCTTCTCATCGAATCCTGCACTCGCAGAATCAAAAGTCTGAATCGCGTTACTAGAGTTCAGTCCTTCAGAATGCAATGTGAAATATCCAAGAAAGCTGTTAACGATTCGCAGGGCATCTTCTTTGACATACTCTGTCCCGTCGAATATGGATTTCGCGTCGAGAGCAGCATCATCGACAATGCTATCTATGTTCACAAGCGGAATTTTGGATCTCCCTAAGAATCGACTCAAGTCTTCAATCAAACCATCGGCGTGTAGGAATGTGTTAGTGATCGCAACGCTCACATCTTCATTTCCGACAAATGCCATCGCAGAGGAGGATGCTATTGCCACCACTGCAGCGAGGTAAAGAAAAACTGGTAGCAATATGTCTCGAAACGTGTTGTACCCCTGCTTCTTAGGAATTGGGGAGCACACCGCGCACATCGTCGGAGCTAGGGTCCACAAACAACAACATAGGTATCTTCCTATGAAAAACACGATCCAAAACAAAAGCAAAAGAAGTGCAACTGCACAGCCGATTGCTGTAAATTGAGCTAGCTCCCGAGCGTAGCTGCCGTCTGCACCATAGAGAACAGAAGGCGCATTTTCATAGGCCCCCACTTCAAACCTCGTAGTTCGGTTCTGACCTTCAATCACAGAGTTCCAGTAACAGTTGCTTGATCTTTCACATTTCCCATTTGGGCAGACGTGATCAGCAGCCGTGATGCATTTTTCACCCGTCCAGTCTCTTGCCGCGAAAGGCGAATCCCTATCGACACAACGTTCACTGGCAGTTTCTACGTTGCATAACAACATGATGACGTTGTCAACGACATTTTGATGGTATGATTCTGCATTGCATGGAAGGAGATATAGATGAAATTCGATACATTCAACAATGCAAAAGACCATGACTGCAACTAGTAAAACACGGTCCTACCTGGATTTTTTCGTATGCCCTCCACTAGACTTCTCCCAAAGGCACCCTTTGAGTATGAATCGAAACGACCTTCGTAGCTTTCATGGCCATTGCCATCGTCTTTGTTGAATTCATCGACGGGACATTCTAACGCCAACTTTCGCGATCGAGAAAAGTCACGATCCGCTTCGCCACTTCCAAAGCCGAGGAGTGGGAAGATGAAGAACAAAGCTTGCTTTGCTTTGTTCCGACCCCTCTTTTTCATTGCATCAAAACACAAACAGATGGTCAAGAAGAAAAGCGACGTCGACAATTCCCGTGGTCTTGCTCGGATCACCTCCAAGAAAAAGGAAAGTTTTCATAAGTATAAAAATATTGTTTATTTTCATTTCACAAAGCTCTGATGTAGCCCTCAACCTGAGCCTAATCCATCGACAGCCAGGATGATTTATCTCCATTGATAATGCCCGAGTAATACCCTGGTAATGATCATTGCCTGCTGCCGTCAACGCTGGTTGTCAACACTCGCATGTCGGCGCTGTTTCCACATTTTCCCTCACTTCACTCTCGGCTCAGGGTACAATCACACAGCTCCCTCGAGCCCACTAGCACCTGGCACATTGACTGACATAAATGATTCGTATGGTTTCCTTCTGAGAAAGACTAAAAAGGGCCACCCCGCTAATACAAATACTTCGCCATTTCTATGAAAGGTCAGCAGTCGACATCGATGGCTGGCCATTGCCTCCCATTTTCAGTTGCGTCCGATAAAGTAGATTTCAGCACACGTCTGTTAGCTTGCTTTGGATCTTCTGCAGTTCAAACTTGGACGATGCTCGTAATTGTAATTGCTTCGCTCCATTTGACACATTCCCCAGAGGTCTCCTCTTCCCCGAAAAGGCCTCTCTATCTTCCGATGCTTTTATCATCAGCTCAACTACTTTGTTCAGACTTCCTGCTTTCTTTTGCAACCTTTGCCCCGTTGAGTTTTCCTTGTTTGATTTATTGTTCCACTTCACATGCTTGTAGAGCCTGTTTTTTGGGGCGCCCCAAAAGCTCCAAAAAGTCTGCAATCTTCAAAGTTTTACCAGGCGGGGAGCAATTTCTTGCCACCCGCTCCACACCTCCACAAGGATCTATCCCACGCCAGCTCTTGTCCCCTCCCATCAACCTACTCCCGGTCCCACGACCTCACCCGCACCGGTTTCATTGTTCCAAAGAAGCCACAATCATAAAAACTGACCCCGCCCCCGCCTCCGGACCCAAGACGTCCGCTCTACCGGCGATGCCATCATGCACCGTCGTTGGCACCCATACGATCGCCCACGTTGTGAATCTGGATGCATGAGATATCATCCGCTGCAATCCGGAAGCACTATTTTCCTGTTACATTGAGGCGCATGTGGGCAACATCATGCGGATGCAACCAGAAAATGCCTCCCCTCGTTCAAAGCGCAATCCTCTGCCATCCACGCATGGGAACTCACGCTTGCCCATAAAGATACCGCAATCAAAGCGTGTAGCGGTGTCTTTGGTTCTATCGTACCTCCAACGTCTGCTGTACCGTGCCTTTGCGGCAGCTGGTGGCAGTAAGGAGGGGGGAGGAGAATGAGCAGGGGTAGGAGGACAACAACGAGAAGAAAGAAGAGAGCAACAAGAAGAACGAGGAGAGGAAGGAGAAAGAGGAGAGAACAAGGAGGATGAGTAGAAGGTGGGGGGAGGGGGGGGGAGGATATATACCAGTAGGATGAGGAGAAGAAGAACAAGGGCGAGGACAAAGACTACAATGAAAACAGTTTAATCTCTAGTCTCGTTATTGTTTCACGTCATTATTGTTTTTATGTTTTCATAATGTTTTCAATGTCTGAAACAAATAACAGACCCCTCCACACTCCAGTAAATGGTATCTTCTACGATCCCTTATACTTGGGAGGGTGGCATGTGTCACTGCTGTGCACTGGTGGGGTAGGGCACCAGAGGCCGATCTAAAATAAGGACAAGCACAAAATCCGAAGACGACTTATGAAGAAAGTTCTGGTATGATAAGACCAAGAGACCAAGTGCTGACATGCTGGTTGTGTACTTCAGTTTGACCAGCCCAAGGCAGTCATGATGGGAAAAAATATTCCTCCTAGTGGATTCGTTCAAGTTTTGTGAGATAATACCATACAATCTCCAATACATATTGTAATTCTGCCATTTTTTTCAATTGCATGAGACGCCGTGGGTGCCAATCCCCAGATGTAAGATTCCAAGGCGTTACCTCGGATGCTGACGATGCCCGAGTGGCCCATTTCCAATACACGAGGAACAGATGTATTCAAGCCAACACATTGTATAGCGTGCCACCATTGAGGCTCTCAGCGTTGCCATTCTATGCTCCTACAAGTTGGCAGAGTGTTCCATGAACTTAAAAGTTATCTCCTACAAGATCACGGACGACACCTGGGAGATCATTCAGCGTCTCTGTTCCATCAGCGGTGTCACCTCCCCCATACAAAAGAGCAGTACAACAATAGCGCTTCAACGAGGGCTGGTCGACCAACCAACCCATCGAATAGCTCTGACATCATCTCGAGAAGTGCTTCATGATTGCTCTCATGTCCAAGCGGGCCTACACAGTCTGTCAGCTCCTGGACAAGTCCAAGACCGCCATCACCCTCACAGGCATCTTTTCCTGTGACATCCTTGAATGGAATTGTTATTTCAATTAACAAGAGAAGATATGGCTTAACTTCAGGGTGCCCTTCAACGACGTCTACACACACACACTTCTATCGTACAGTGTTGTCCAAAATATACTAATACCCATGTGAAAAAAACGCGTACATGGGAATCAATAACCGTCAACCTTGAATCAGCAATCTAAGCAAATTACACAGAGGTGGGTTCCCACCAAAACGAAAAAAACAACCACCAACCAACCACACTCTCTCATCTGATCTCGAGATCTACACACAACACCACGCAAAAAAATGAGTGGTGCCGGGCCAAACATTTCGGCACTTTTATCTCGGTGTGGCATATTTTTAGACGCAATCGGAAAAATAAGTCCGATGCGTCTTAAAAAAATGCCAGGCCAAGAGGAGAAGATGTGGGCTCTGTGTGGTCTATCAAAAATGTGATTTTTGCTGTATTTTACCTTATCATGAAGCTTAAATTAGTTTTCCTTCGTTTTTTTTAACAATCAGACCGCTATCAGATCGCTTCAAACTTCGTTGATACGTATCTATCACCTAATATAGACAACTTTTTTATCAATTTTTTGTCGTGGAGTGATCGACGAGAAAAAAATATATTTAATTCCCATGTATGTACCAAAAAACATATGACAACGTTGTGATGCGGGCGTAGTGTTAGTGAATAACATGTGGTTGAGCAGCAGGGTGAACACAGCCCCCAGAAGTCTCTGCTAATGTCGCCAACAGAGCTGAAGAGACAGCTGGGCCTCCGTGAAAGAGTTCTTTGCTGCAAAGATGCAATTGCGCTCACAACCGATGATTTTCCTCACCTCTCATGGCAGCAAAGCAGGTCAGCAGGATGAAGGTGAGTGAGACCCGAGGGTCGGAAGGGTTATCTAGCAACGCGTGTCAGGTGGAGAATAGGGAGGGATGAAGTAGCGACAGGGTAAGTATTTTGTGTGCCTCCCCAACCCGCTCACAATTGACCTCACGACTTGTTGTCTTCCCCCCTCACGGCAATAAAGCAAGCTGAGCGTGGGAACGAGACCTGCCCCAATGACAAGTAGCAATGGGACTGGGTATGTGTTTTTATGTTTGGAAGTTCCAACTGATCATGCACGAGCACAAGTCGTGAGCAAAAATGCTGCCGCGAGCAAGCACGCTGATGCAAAGCGCCTGACGCTTAAATGTGTGCCCAGTGAGCCAGCGCCGCCACTGTAAAGAGTGAGTGAAATGAGTATTAAAAAAGCTAAACAAGTACAGTCTTGATGCTGTGAACTTGCGAAGCGTACAAAAGCAGAAGCTGCAATCCTATTTTCATATATTGCTAGACAAAGACAAGCGCAGAAAGAGCGGAGAAAAGGAGCAACGCTTGTGCTCTAAAGTGTTTAAACCGCCAAAGTGTGCAGCCCTGTCACCAAATATTTCTTCATGGGGTCAAGGCCTCGCAAAAGCAACCCATCAGGCTCAATGAAGCTTTCTTTGATTTCACCAATATATTGAAATTTGTCGTATTCTCTACAATGGATGCAGAATGGGGGGAAATATTTTTAAATCTCAAAGAGGCAAAGATTATTTGATTAGCTCTGCGAGGAATAGCCCACCACTAGCCCCCAATTTACATCCATTGGGATAACAACACTGCCACCAGTATTTCCAACAGCACAGTCAAGATGCACCACTCACACTTGATGCTCGATGGATATCTAACAGCACAGTCAAGAGGCAGCACTCGCACTTGATGCTGAATATGGATATGCGATTATTTTGAGTGGCTGATCAGGTTGCGCTCAAGAACTTTGATGTACAATGGCACCCAGGGCAAGAAAACCTTGCCAACTACTTCAGTAAGCACCATGAGCCCGGTAATCATCAACATGTTTGCCCCTTGCATATTCATACCCCACAATTGTCTTGCACGCTTCTTTGCGCCATTGAGCCGAGCACAAGCACTGTGAGAGGCTGTGCTGGAACACTAGCTGGGGGCAATGTATGGTATGTTACGCTACCATGTGTAACCCGAGCAGCCCGAACCGCTTACGTCATGCATGGCATTACTAGTGTTCCATTAGATATACAGTGCATGCGGCGCTCCATGTGGTGCTATCCATTGCTACATGCATACTAGCCACAACCAGAGCAACCTCCTTAGTCTCTCTAATCACGGGCAGACACCAAATGTAGATACTACGTAATCTGTGTATTCTTCGTACACTAGAAATGTATTTTTTTACCTTTTACGTATGTTTGAAATACGCAAACAAAGGGACAAATCTATTTTTCATAAATGTATTTGCCTTGCTCTACATACACCATACGTGAAAAAGGGGCCGGTTTCAAGTCAGCACTCGCCGCACAAGACGTGACTTGCGACGAGAGATGTCCCGCAAGACCACACACACAACAACAGCCAGAACATCACCGGCAACTGCGATGGCAGCTTCCATCTTTCGCCGCTGGATGGCGGCGGACGCCATCGACCAGGGGCTCTCCTGAGAGCCCTTGTCCTTGGCTGTCGGTTCGACAGCAGAGACTCGTGGACTGGTTTTGATCTTGTGTGGACCACTAACGTCCTCGCGCTCGTGGAATTCCTA
>JALLPA010001419.1:0-10939 GCA_036939895.1 Thalassiosira exigua | reverse complement strand
TCCCGCGGTTCGAGTTCGAGGACGACGCGGATCGGAGGGTCCTGGACGACTTGGTGAGGGGGACGGGGGGATACGTCGCGCGCGCGGCGATCGCCGACGACGGGGCGCACGCGGACGGGACCCCCTCCCCGGACGGCGGAGGATCGCGCTGCGGAGGGACGATCGGATTCGGGAGGGGATGCTCCCTCGTCGTCGATCCCCTGGACGACCTCATGGTCCACGTCGCGACCTCGTCCCGGATCGCGACGGTGACCACCGACGCCGTGGCCGTGGCGGCGAGCGACCTCAAGGCGCGACTGGGCGACGCCGCGGGGAACGAGACGGACCGGAGCGGGGCCCCGCGGTCCGTCCGGACCAAGGCGTGGTCCTGCCTCGAGGTGGGAGCGGGCGGTTCCCCCCTCTCCGGAGCCGGGGCGAGCGGTGACGTCCGACTCGGACACTTGCTCCTCGCGCGCTCGTCCGACGGGAACGTGGAAGTCGTCAACGTCACCGCCGCGCAGTGCCTGCACGAGGCTTCGGAGCTGGCGAAGGCGAAGTCGGGACGACCGCCGGCGTCGCTTGAGGACGACGAGGCGCTCGAGGTCTTGCGCAGGGTCCGGCCTCTCTCCGAGCTGCTCCAGCCTCCGATCGACCGGATCTGCGGTGGCCTGTCGAAGATGGGGAAGATCGTGGGGGGCGCGACGCTCCCCCGGGACGCGGGGCCGGAGGNCCTGGATGAGATGGGTAGAAATGGGAGGGTATGGGCACCCACCAACAATACCTGATGGCAAACGGTGATGCGATATCATGCCTTTGGCTGCCCCACAAACCGATCAACTGAGACATGATTAGGTAGAGGACCCAACGTCCTCGGACATGCCAGACCAGCATTTCTTGAGGCGTCCTGACACTGGGGTGTTTACGGCTCTTCAATCTACACACAACAAGTGTTAACCAGATCAACTAGACCCCCCTCATCTGCACTGTTCTCATTGACCACCACCTTTTCTATTTGCTGACCCTTGATAAATTTCGGGGTGATGGGGAGAAACCCAAGCAAGTGTTGTGTGTGGGCAGGGGGGCAAATGATGAATTGGGATGGGCATTTGACGAGGCACTTCTTTGATATGCATAGTTCACAACACAGCTACATCCTGGACACAAACTTGACAAATTGATTGGAGGGTCAAAGTTGTAAGCTACAGGTCTAGCAAGTATTAACTCGTTGTTAAGTCCTATGTCCTATATTCTTCCATACCTCCATCCCTATCAGAAAGGCCAATTGAGGATACCCAAGCTTGCAGCAGTTGTGTTGTGTCACTGTGAGTCTCTGGCCTGAGTTGATATATCAAGGTGGATTTTGTGGTTGTGTTGGAAGCCCAAATGTATGTGTATTAGGTCCAGCACCCAAGGTTGGAGGTGCCCAAAATGTGTTTCTATTTGCATTCTTTGTATGCATTGGGAGGCATCTCCTGGTCAATTTGCCGTGGTGGAGGGACAAGTTCCAATGTAAGCAGCATTCTATGCAATAGATGGGCATCAGGCTGTTAGGAGGTAGACATTAGGAAAATATGGTCGACAACCTTTCGCTATGTTAATAGAAATGCCTGGCTGGACCTGGCTAGACTACAATCTAGATTTGTGTTATCAGGTGACATCAGCCAATAGTGGCAAAATCCTGCATGCAAGGAAGTCTGGCCAAGAGAAGATTTTTCTAGCTATAGCATGCTATACATACGGATCTCACTTTCGTATTTTAGCATAGATTAAACTTCCAAAGCTAGTAATTTTGCTAGTCAATTTTCCGTTGACTTTGCCACAAGCATGCCCCCCCCAGAGGTGAACGGAACTTCAAAGTCAAAACTGCAGCACATGTTCCTAGTTCTTGAGCCGCCACTACAGTTTTTAGAAGTTTATGTTTCGCTCGGAAAATTGGGGCACTTCCTCCGCAAAGAGAGCCATTGATGGTCGGCTCTCTCCTATGAATTGATTTTTGTGCCTAGGTGGGTAATACCGCCTGTAACTCGCCTCTCGTCGTACAACATGCAACGCGAGATGTAAGGAAATGCACGAGACCATGATACACAACAATCCAATGGGCACTGACAGGCACGGTGGTGGCTTCCATCTTTTGCCGCCGGATGGCGGCGGATGCAACCAAACAAGTGCTTTCTTGAGAGCCCTTGTCGTTGGCTACCGGTTCAGTCAGAACAATTTGCGTGCACACTTTACGGACGAACAAAACAGCCACTAATTAAAGCAGCTGGTTCTAACAGCGTCTGAGCGACACTCTATTAATTAAGATCAAAATCCCAGCTAGAAAAATGTCTCTTGACCTTGGACTGGATATTTTGGCTGGTCCCGGAAGAGTAATAATTACGAAGAGCTGCCTCAGAAGTTTTTTGCAGTACAAGATGCTTGTGCTATCTTTATCTCACTTGCTCATGTTCTCATGGACTGGATAATTGACAGTGAACACCTCACGTGGCCTTCATGGGCATGTAAATAGTAGCATGAGGTGGTGGGACCCCTGCCTCAAATGCAAATGCATTGGTGATGGTGTTGGGTCTTACTTGAGGATGGTGGGCCCTGAGTCTTCATTTGAGATCATGATTGGTTTTGATCTTGTGTGGACAGCTTTGTCCAAAAATCTTGAATGGTGCAGTGATCTTAAAGTGGTGTATATAAAATAATCGGCTCGTAGATTGTAGCGAGGGAGTAAGAGTAAGGTAGATAACCCCGCTCTAATGCAATAGTCGTAAATGTGTTTTCAATTGACTCCAAGAAAATTTTATGAGAGTGAGAGCATTTCCCGGCTCTCGCTTTGTATCAAGCAATGCTACCAAGATGGTCGGATCTACTCATTCTTGGGCCCCAAGATTGTCCTAAACATGGTTTAAGGTGCCAAGGTAATTCCAAGTCAAGACACCTTGTTGGTCTTAATAAGACATTGTCCTGGAATCTCATTATGTCACGAAGCACCAGGAACAAGTGGCCATTCCTATGTGTAGATTAGATAGGAATTGGTATCTTGGATATTTTCTGGTGCAAGCATGGTACTTTACAGTATCACCACCCACCAGTCAGCCAATGGGGAGCCTGGTCCAAACATAATTCATGAGAAAATGTGTAGCCCCCTATCTTGTTACATTTTTGCACTATAGTGCCACTGTACTACACTCTACTACTTCTGCGACAAAAGATATTTCTTTCTTATTTCATGCTATGGAGTTATCTTTTGTAACAGAAGGGTAGAGCGCAAAGTGGGGAGCTATGATGGGGCAAAGTCCAACGGCAGTGGCTTCAAAAATAGTGTCCTTTGTTGTTTTGTTAGTATAAACGGACGATAAGTGCAGAAAACATTTGAGGATGTGTTCAGTATGTTAGTGATCCTTAAATGATCAAAACCAATCCCACCACTTGTTTTTATTGATGCAGTCCGAATTAACTAGTGTAAGTTGTAGTGGACATGGTACACGGCTGAGTGCAAAGAAGTCACATGCATATTCAAAATGCTAAGTCCTAAAAGTCGAGGAAAAGAAAAGTAGCTCAGCCAGCCTTGGTGTATACGACGGAGAAGGGCACGGCAGAGGGTAAGAATTAGAAGGAATAGATATATAAAAAATAACGTCAAATGGGGGGCACAAGCAAATGATAATATGTGTAAAGTCAATTTCAATTGCCAAGAAAAACAATCAGTACTTTCATATCTGAGCTGCTGTCACACCGAGTACACCCGGCATCAGTGGGGAATATGAGAATGACCATGTTACATTCCATCAAGGCAAACACAAAGGATGAAAAGAAGGCCATCGCATTTGACAACAGCAACAAAGAACATGGTGGCCCCAAAATTTGCCAGAGTCAATGCACCCGAACAGATGATGACACGCCTCTGATTCTTTTCTGAGGTGCATAAGGTCTTGTTACCTGTGTGTTCTCACAGAGCTGTGCCGAAAGCAGAGCTTTCGAACTCCAAGAAGCATCCAATCTCCAAGATGAGACGCCCGATAGCAAAATCATCCATCAAGGTAGATACAAGGTCTCTCTCGAACTGCACGGCCCAAGCTGGCAACAATTCGGGACAGGAGGATGCAACGATTATAGTCACGGACAAGGGGATCGAGAACATTGCTGCGGACATGATCATGATTTCAGATGAGAGGATCAAGGGCATGTTTGACGGTGCCCCCCTCAAAGCTACAAACCTCCTCCTGTGCCCAATGGGAAAATGAATGAATTTGGCGTATTTTTGCAGTGTACAATTGTTGGCGTGGGACTTTTGCGAGTCGAGATCCTGCTCTCCCCTTTCACATTTTGATCGCATATCCATATCAGTATAAATGGCCCATGTGGATAACACATTTCTCGTCCATAGAGGAAGCCTTAGAGAAGGCTCTGAGTTCTTCTTCAAATTCGTCTTAGATGGGGAACAAAGCACAGGAAAGAACACATATTACTTTTAAAGCTTCTTTGCAGTTGGCTCTCTTCTCTCTCAGCCTCATGTGCAATTCAATATCCATGGAACAAATCAATTTGAACTGTCCACCCTGGTCCCGCCCAGCCGTTTGAATCATGGGCTGTCACTTTTGACGGGGTAGTGACAGAGGTACCTTCTGCAGGTTGAGATCTCGCACTCCCAATTTGCTTTTCTTTTGGTACTAAGATTATTAGGTGAATTTGTAAGGAATGCATCCGTTTCCAGATAATTAGAACTGGACCAGAAGGATGTGATGTACTTCTTGTCCAAAGAAGTAGTCTAAGAGTATCGTATGTTCCGAGTTGTCCTTCAAATTCGTCTTGGTTGAGGAACAAAGCACATGAAAGAATGCAGATTACATATACTTTTAAAGCTTTGTTCTAGTTGGCTCTCTTCCCTATCAGCCTTGTGAGCAATTCGATAACCAAGGAACACCAATGGCATATCCAAGCCTGTATTGTGCTGAACTTATATGTGGACAATACATATTCACCCCCACCCACATCGCGAAATTGGAATGCAGTTTGAACCACTCTACACATATATCTTCAGGCCGGTCCGGTCCAGCCGTACCTTCCTCGTCTGGAGAGCCGATACCGTCGGCTCTATGCCCCGCACGCGTTTTTTTTCAAACGCGGCCGCCGTTCCACATCATCCTAATCTCGTCGTCCGATACGTAGGCCAGTCCCTCGGCCCTGGCGATCTCCTCCAACAGCGGATACGCGTCGCCCGACCACGGATCCCGGAGCGCGTCGACCTCGGCGGCGGGGTCCCCTCGCGGCGCGTCGTCGCCGACGCCGGCGCCCTCGATCGGGACGGCCGCGTCCTCGGACCACGGATCCCCCAGCGCCTCCATCTCGGCCACAGGGATCGGGACGAAGTCGTCGTCGCAGATCTCGGACCTCCTCCGGAGCACGAGGGTCGTCGGCGCCGGGCCGAAGGTCGCGGCGTCCTCGGCGGGATCCCAGTAGAAGCCGCCGTACGAAGCGGTGGAGGAAGGAGGGGCGGCCTGAACCGGTGGGGAGGGCGGCGCCGAGACGACTTGAGGACGCCCGGGGCGGCGCAATTGGACGGAGGATACCGGAACGTTCGAGGTTATCGCACTGGCAGCTTGGACGCGCGGCGCCTCGCGAAGGCCCGAGGATACCGCGCGGACGAAGTTCGCCGAGTCGTGGACGCTCGAGGACGCCGGGACGCTCGAGGATACCGCTTGGACGTACGCCGAGGATGCCACGCTGGCGAGGAGCGCGTCGCCGAGGCCATTCGCCTGACGGAGCAAGATCGCGCCAAGGGACGCCTGGGACTCGCCGTTGACCCGACGGGAGGCCTCGGGAGCGCTCGCCCGCCGATGGCACGGGGCCGCCGACGGCCGCTGGGGGGGCTGAGGCCAAGACATCTCGGCAACGCTCGGCGTCCGGGGCTCGTTGTCGATGGGAAGAGACGCCTCGGGCGCGCTGGTCCGCCGATGGCGCGGCGCCGACGGCGGTGGGGGCATGTGGACCTGGGAGGGCCCGGGCCAAGGCATCTCGGCGACGTCGGACCGCGCAGTCTCGGGCGCGCTGGCCCTCCTCCTGATGAATTCCAGCGCGCTGGCCCTCCTCCTTTGCGCGGCCGCGGCCCCGTTGTTTGCGTTGAGCTGAACGGCGTCTTGGCGCTTCAGCTCTAGGTGACGCTCCTTCAGTATCTGCGAGTGACAAAAAAGCAAAGGGTGTGAGACGAGGCAAACAATACGGCTTTGCGATGAGCAACGAGCCGGCGCCCGCTCACCTTCTCCACCTGGGTGCACCAATCCTTGGTCACGTCGTCGATCTCCTTCCAGCTCTTGCCGATGTCTTTCGCCAGGTCTTTGAAGCTCGCGACTCCGTGGCTTTTGCGATGGGCGCGCTTCTCCTTCCGTCCCGACAGGCACCATCCCTCCGGGACGTGGAGGTGAGCGAACCTGGGAGGCAGCGGCGGCAAGCGCAGGTCCTCGTACCCCGGCGGGACGGCGCCGAAGGAAGGCGAAGGGGACGAGCCGCGACGAGCGGACCAGCGCGTCGTCCCGCCCCGCGCGAGGACCTGAGATTCCCGCTCGAGGATGAAGTAGAGGTTGTATCGGTTGTACGGGCGGGGACCGGCCGCGGAGGAGGAGGTTTCCCGGTCCGGGCCGGGGGAGGACTTCCTCTTGCTCTTGTTCGTGGCTTGGGCTTGGGATCGGGACATCTTCGGCTTGGGCTTGGGTGCGAACGCGGCGACGGCGCCGATGTCGATGAGCGGTGGCAACATCGTCGTCATGCTTCCTTCTTTATTAGTTTGTCGTTCAAAACGATCGGTTGGATTCACGTCAGCCGAGCCCGTCGTGTAAGGTGTATTGTAAGTGTAAAAGTCGTCAGTCAGTCACAGTCAGTTCTTGTCGGGTAGAGATACGAGTTTGGGGGGAATAAAGCGCAAGCAATACGATACCTCTCTAGAGCACTGCGAGCGGAATGCACGCATGAACGATACAGTGCATGCGTTGAATGCAACCGACATGTGTAATGTTAATCTCTGTACGATACGCTCTTTACATGAAGTAGTGTGAGAGGGGTTGCGCCATTCATCCCGTACGATTCTATCGTACGTACGATATCATAAGTACTTCGATCCGATCCGATCCGATCCGATCCAGGAAGCTCCGGAAAAGTGGGTGAAAAAGTTTTTTTCGTCAAAATGCCCAATATATTAAAAAAATAATAATGGGGGGCGCCCACTTTATTAAAGCGGACCGCTGAGTTTTGGAAGTCATGGGCGGTCCGTCTATAGCCCAGCGGTCTGTGGCGGTCGGTAGCGGTCACAGCGGTCCGTACCCAGCGGTCCGTTGAGAGGGCAAACCCGCCGATCAGAACCCTGCTCTGTTTATCCCGGATTCCTCCTTCTCGCGGCGCCGAGCTCCGCCGCACGGGGGGGACGGGGGGCGCAGGGACGGGGGGTGGAACGCGGCGGCGAAGGCTCTGTCCGAGGCGTCGATGACGGCGGGGAGGTCGTCGGCGGGGAGGAATTCGGCGCTGGTCCCCCGCTCTGAGACAGTGCTTTCCTCCGGCGCTGCCGCCGCCAGACGGGGCGCCGGACGCGCCTTGTGCCTCAATTGAGACCTTGTGCCTCTCCCCCGACGGTCAGTCCTTCCACCCCTACCTCTGTGACCCCGCGACCCACCGCGATGGAAACGACGGCGGCGGCAAGGGACGAAAGCGCGTCTAAGGCCGCGTCCTCTGCGTCCTCGACCCGTTCAACAAGCACGTCCACTCCAGCCCCCGCGGCTAGGCGATTGCGCGTCCGTCCCGCGCCATAGTCCGGCTCGACGTTCCAGCGCCCGGGCGCCATGGCAATGCTCCTCCGAGAGAGTGAGGAGGGAGCGGAGGTGGGACACTCCCTGGCGCTGTACCACGGCCTCCCGGACTCCGACGCGGGGGGAGGAGGTGCGGGAGGGGACGTCGGGGAGCGGGGAGTGAAGGTGGTAATGCGGCGGTCCCGCTGCGGTTCGATCGGGAGGACCTCGCGCGAGGCGCGGAGGACGCGGTCGACGCGGAGGACGAGGCGTACCGCGCCTCCTCTGCCTCCTCGCGGGACGCCACCCCCTTCGGCATCCTCCCGGGGGAGGGATCCGCCGTCCTCCTGCGGTCCGAGTTCGAGGACGACGCGGATCGGAGGGTCCTGGACGACTTGGTATAGGGGACGAGGGGGTACGTCGCCCGCGCGGCGATTGCGGACGAGGGGGCGAGCGCGAACGGGACTTCCTCCCCGGAAGGCGGCGGCCATGGATCGCGTCGCGGACGGACGGTCGAAAGCAACGGTCGAACGCAGGAGGGGATGCTCCCTCGTTGTCAAAACCCCTGGACGACCTCATGGTCCACGTCGCCACCTCGTCCCGGATTGCGACGGTGACCACCAACGCCATGGCCACGGTGGCGAACGACCTCGAGGCGCAACTGGGCGACGGCGCGTTTGCCACGGGGAACGAAGCGGATCGCAGCGGCGCCCCACGGTCCGTCTGGACCAAGGCGTGGTCCTGCCTCGAGGCGAGGTGGGAGCCGGCGGATCCCCCCTCTCCGGCGCCGGAGCGAGCGGTGACGTCCGACTGGGACACTTGCTCCTCGCGCGTGCATCCGGCAGGAATGTGGAAGTCTTCAACATCACCGCCGCGCAGTGAAGGCAAAGTCGGAGCGACGGCCGGCGTCGTCGGTCGAGGACAACGAGGCGCTCGAGGTCTTGCGCAGGGTCCAACATCTCTCCAAGCTGCTCCCGCCACCGATCGACTGGATCTGCAAGGACCTGCCAAAGATGGGGAAGATCGTGGGGGGCGCGACGCTCCCCCGGGACGCGGGGCCGGAGGACCTCGCTGTCGTCTTGGAGACGCGGCGGTCGTGCGAGGAGGACGTCCTCGCGCCGATGGAGGAGGCCGCCGCGATCCTCGACGCCCGCCGCGACCTGCTGCGGGAGATGCACGACCGGCAGAGGTCCGAGCTCGCGCGCCTCACGGGCCTGTTGGACGAGGTCCGGAAGAGGCGCGACGCGAGCGCGAGACGCGCCGCGGAGCTGGAGGCGGGGGCGTCGGCGCTCGCGTCGCGGAGCGCGGCCGTCCTCGCGGCCGTCCGGGAATTGCGTCCGCGGATCACCGACGCCGAGGCCGCGTACTTCAAGGACCTACGGGGGTACGAGGCGAGCGTTTCGAAGTGGGAGGGAGCTGCACGGCGGGCGGGGGAGGACGCGACCGCGTTTCGCGAGGCCGTGGAGGCCGCCGCAGGGGTGGAGGGCGGCGGAGGCGACGCGCGGTGCCTCGTGGACCTGCCCCCGGAGAAGGAGAAGGTCGTGCGGAACTTGCTCCGAGGGGAAGGGCAGATATTGAAGAATCTGGATCGGAAGGTGGCGGAGTGCGAGAAAGTTGTGGAACGGCTGTCGAAGGTGGTTGCAGGCGTCGAGTCAGAGGAGGCGGCCCGTCTGCGGCTCGTCGGTGGGGACAAGGAGAATCAGCGGATGTGATTATTCGGAAGGAAGACATTGAGCCAATCCATAACCCATGTGTACCTTAAAGTCCACTTTGCTGATTCCAGCGAGGATTGTAGAAGTATTCGTCGTACTTAGCTTTTACCTATGGCAGAGCCAGTATTCGTCCTGGCAAAAAGAGTCGTCAAGACTGTTTGAAGCGCATTCATGATGATGTTTGAAGATGATAAAAATTATGCTTCGACGTTGTAGGATAGTTCACTGCCTTCTCTGTAGCTTGCATTTAGGATTTTTGACTGTATGTAATGGTCTTAAGCTTCTACCTGGGCATCATTAGTGGTCCCAACTACCATAGGGGGCATCAAGCATGGGCTACATGGATGGCCATGGATTCCACAAGCTTCAAGGCATTCTGGGCTGGTGCCTAAAGATTGCCTCCCAGTGGTAGAGGTCAACATTGGAATAATTCAAAGGAAAGCTGCAACTAACCATATCAATTGTGAATAGATCAAGGTAGGCTAGGTACAGTTGTAGATCAAGGATCTCAACATGAAACAATACTTAGGTTCTTTGGCCCTATATACTTCGCATGCATATGGATGTGTTTTTTATGTCCAGGAGATAAACAACTTTGATAATCCATGGTTTTTTGGCATTTTCATTTCTTCATCTTCAACTCGTTGTTGTTGCATTTTTTGATCAAGCTGTGTGATTGACTCCGCATCAACGGCGCCCCCACCCTCCTCCCCCCTGTTGGCATCCATTGCATTTTTGTACGGATCCGAGCCATGCTGTCCGAACAGGTGTGGACATAGCAATGGAATCTCCCGCGAACAGTCATCGGGACTTTACAATTGAAGGTGCCGATGAGGGAGCCGACGTTGGTATAGGTCGGGCATCCACTGCCACTGGAGGTTTTTGGGACGTCACTGGCTTCTTGGAGGCCGCTTTCCTTCGCACCCCCCGCTTCACGCCCCCATCCAGCCCCCCCGTGCATCCCATCAGGACTGCCCGTTGGGCCAAGATGTGATTTGACTCGCGAAGTTTCCTCTCTTCCTCGTGAAGTTCCTTTAAGGTTTCGACCATGGACGCGCATTCACGTTGAATGCGCTCTAGTTCAGAAGGACTATGGGCGCTGGAGCTACCGCCTTCAAAATTCACCATGTTTCACTTTAACGGTCGGTTCGCACCCGACTTCGTTTGAACCCCAACGGATTGATCGGGTTCGATCGACTGGGGCGAACACGACGACGCCAAATAAACGTCGGACTCCTAATCTCCTCGTTGTTGTTGTAGCCTTGCCACAAGTCTTCCTCCAATGGAAACGCCCTACGACGTCGTTAGGGACGTGTCTGTGAGCGGGAATAATGTCACTTCCACTGGCGGGGGCGTACGATGAAGGCGAAGGTCACCATCGTGAGATATCTTTCGATGGAATTGATGACAAGAGATGAGCGGGCTGGTGAGCAGACGGTCTGACTGGGCCGAGCCCAGTCAGGCCGAGATTCTGGGCATAGCACC
>JALLPA010001418.1:0-10925 GCA_036939895.1 Thalassiosira exigua | reverse complement strand
GTTTTCATACACCACGATTATCGTAATTAGTGTCTGAAATTAGTTTACTGATGAACTTGTCTGCCGGTTCATGCACACCTGATCTCCGTTCGCTATTGATCGACTCGCTTCATCCGCCGGCTTCACTCACACTTTCCGTTCAGCAGCCTGTTCTGCCTGATTCTCTTGCTCTCGATTCCTTAGCACTCACCCTTTGGCCTCTGACTCCCGTCCTTAGTTCCCATTCCCGTTGCTCAAAATAGAATCATGGTGTTGAACGAAGTTCAGAAGCTAATGAAACCCGAGGTTGGCCAAATGGATGTCCAACGGTGCACGCCGACCTTTCTCTCAACTTGCCACGCCATTGCCTGCTTGCAGCTAGGAATCAGTACCAAGCACCGCTTGCCCTTCTAAACGCAAACCGCATATTCTATGCGAGCCAACTCTGTGAGCCATATTTGGACTTTAGGGGTAGGTAGTTAGCACCAATGTGCTCTTCCGGCTGCTTGTCAAGAGAATATCTAAGCGGCCCTGGTCAAGCAACAGGTCCAGCAGAATGAGAGCAAAGGCTCACTTTTTAATTAAGATTTTGGTTTCCAATGTCAAAACAATTTATTTACATCTAAATGAGTTAGCTTCAACAGAGTATGATGAACTGAATGAAGCTGAGGGAAACGAGATTGGCTTTTCGAAACTAATGGAAATAACGTAGGGTACCTGAAAGTTCCGAACTTCGAAAAATCAGAAAATGAACTTTCAGAATGTAAAAATTACTCCCTCTGCTGTTCCATAAAAGCGATCGGTTTTCTATGTATTACTACGAATGAAACTGATCCTTTTTATGGAACAGATGGAGTATTTTAAAACATGAGCTCGGTCGGGGGGGGGGGGGAACATGAGATCGGATGCTCATCCTAATACTCAGTCTAGCTCGTCGCGGTATGGTCATACCCCCCCTGCGCGCGCCCGCAATCCAGCAATAAGAGGAATTTTAACGGGAACGATAAGTCGTTTCTCTACTTTTTTAGTGCGTCTCAACGGTCGATCGGACACCGAGCACACGCAAACGGTCGGATCAAAGTCAAAGTAGTCATTTCTTCTTTCAATACATATTTGCAAAAAAAGAAAGATTTTGTTGTAATATAATTCGGCGAGGACTTTTGCCTTCCGTCGCCAGCAAGAGAAAAGATTTCCTTTTCACTCTGGTAGTAAGTTCATTAAGCAGAGGCCGGGAGTTATCCACAGTGGGTGTGCTTTTTACACTTTTCATTTGTATTAAAAACAGTGCCAAAAAGTGTTCGTTTCCAAAAGTGATAACTGCAGGGTTATGGGAATGACCTCGGCTGGAGCTAAGAGCTCCGGGACGGCCGTGTGAGTGGGCACCATGTCATTCGTCGGGACTGCAGAATTCCTGACCCAGCCCCCCCACAACCTTGGTCTTGGACAAGCAGAACACACGTTTTCAGTACATGGGGGAGTCATAGGACAAGGTTTGGACAAGATAAGGGCCTCGACAGCCAAAAAAATTGGGGCCATTGGACTACATATGGTAGTATATATAAAAATAGAGCAAGCAGTTACTTGAAATGGCAAAAAGAATCGGACCAATACATAGTCTCAGTGATTTATGACTTGGTAGACTCCCAATCTTTGGCGTGACACCGCTATACCCCATGAAACACTCTTTTGAGATCTAGGTTTGACACTGCTGAAAAGAATGTCCACGTTTGTAACTAAAGCTAAAGAAAATGTCAAAATTTATTTTTTCACCATATCCTATGTTCAAAGTATCCATATCATATTAGTTATAGAAAATTAATTATTTGGTACAGATACCTTTATGTACGTACCCAACAAAAAAACAAACATTTGGGCCGCAAATGGAGAGGAACCCATCATTTTTCAACGAAACTTTCACGGCATCACAATGGACCTAGTTGGGTCAACAAGAGCACTCATCTCTGAAATTGGGCCACCCTTGGGGTGTTTGGAAAATGGGCACAATAGCATGCATTCCGCGAGATAACGGGTACGTCCAAAAACATGTCAGTACAAGGATCCGTAGGAGCTGTTCCAGTCCATTTCTAAAAATAACTTCACACAGAGCTACCAATCATGTTTTTGAACACCTAGAAAGCCTAAACAAGCTATTTAGAGGAAATTCTAGTGTGTACCTCTACCTGCCGTCCGCCCCCTCCATGGCCACATCTGCTCTTCGCAATGGCC
The DNA here is from genome assembly GCA_036939895.1 of Thalassiosira exigua. NCBI lineage: Eukaryota > Bacillariophyta > Thalassiosirophyceae > Thalassiosirales > Thalassiosiraceae > Thalassiosira > Thalassiosira exigua. The sequence continues at coordinate 8,720 of JALLPA010001418.1, read as the reverse complement.
ATTGGAGACAAGGGGAGGAGTGGCCTTTCCTAGTTAATGTCCCACTTATTGCCAACTCGTCATACACCTAGCAGGGAGGAAGCGGCGTCTGCCCAATTAAGGTTGGCGTAGCCACGAAATAATGGCCCATGGTGGGCCCTGTGACCGTGACGGGGCGTGATCTTACCGTGGTCACATCTCCGAGGATTTTCCTTTGCCTCGTGATTTTTCTCTTCTTCAGTTGGATATCGTTCGCCAGTGGGTATTACATTATTTTCGTTTGTATTCCGATGGCATGGTCGAGGCTCGAGGTGCGGTAGACATACGAAATAAAAAACCACCTATGTATGGTACCTACTCAAAATCAACTCTTCTAACCCAAGAGGGGAGAGCCAAACAATCATTTAAACGTATTAGTGAAAATAGTCGTTCTCCGTGAATTATCTGTCGTCATAAACCTTCGAAACTGCATGTCATTACGTAGCGTGGGGAATTTTGTTTGATTTTGGGCCGTCTTCCTGTCATAAAAATTTACACCCCTGAATCCATCAACGATGAAATCAAAGATCCACCCTCGCCCTCGCACTCTCTTCTCACCTGCCTCCATCCCGGCGGCTCTCCCCTCTCCCCTCTCCTCGCTCCGGCCGTCCGGAGGACCCCCGCCCTCGATCGACTTTCTCCGGGCCACACCGGAAAACCCTCGACGGCCCCACCGGCGGCCCCAGCTTCCAGCTTCGCCCCTCGCTCCTCGCCTTCCCGGGGCCATCGCCATCGCATCCGGCGAGGAGGGCAAGGGGCGAAAGGACGCTCGTCGTCGACCGCGGTCGCCGCAATCCGCGCCTGAGGAGCGAGCTCTCTCCGGACAGACGAGCCATGACCTCCCGGATCCTCCTCCGAGCGGCGTCGCGGGGGACCGCGGCGGCGCCTCCGCGCGTCGCCTCCTTCGCCCCCCGCCCGCTCGCCCGCCGCGCTCCCGCGTCCGCGTCCGCGGCGGCCGCCGCCGCGTCCTCCCGGGCGTTCTCCGCCCGCCCCCACCGGTCGGAGTCCTTCCTCTCGGGATCGTCGGGGGTGTACGCCGAGAGCATGCTGGAGATGTACGAGGCCGATCCGAACTCGGTCCCCGAGGTGCGCTATGGTGTGGTTGTTCGCCTTCTTTTCGGACGATCGTTCGCCCCCCTCTCTCAGCCGTCGTTTCAACTCGCCTCCTCTCGTCTTCCGCTTCGTTTTTGGCCCGTCGCTCCGACCCAGAGCTGGAGGCTCTACTTCGACGGAATGGAGGGGAAGGGGGAATTGGACGAGAGGGCGTTCAACCAGCCCACGATCGTGGTGGGGAGCGGGAAGTTGAAGCCCAGCGCCTCTCCCCTGGTGAGTGCCGAGGGGCGCGACGCGTTCTTGCGTGCATTTTCGCTTCCATCGGCTGCGAAAATCCCCCCGGCGCGGCGATGCATCTTGGGAAGGAAAGCACGTAGAAAGCACGAGTGCCGGCGGCGATCAGTGTCAATTGTGCCTCTTGCCCCGGGCAAAAAGCAAGGATGACCTGGGGGGGTGCGTGCACGGCGATCGCCCTCTGCCTGAAGTTGCGGAGCATTGAAGCATTTCTCGACGTTGCTTTCTCCCCCACCGCTCTTTTGCGCAAGCGGCAGGAGCCTTCGCTGCCCACAAATAATTGCTCAGGGAGGCTGGCGGTAGCGAGCGCATGCAACCGCTTGAAGATGCTTATGTTACATCTTACACTCGAGAGGATGCATTGTGGAGTCAACTGTATTGAAGTTGCTGCTGGTTGAGGGTCAAGGGTTGTTTTGTCATTGCTGGTTGAGGGCGTCCAAGGGTTGTTTTGTCTATACGGGATTCTTCGTGGGGTCGACTGTATTGCTGGCTCTCCGGTTGAGGGCGTCCAAGGGTTGTTTTTATCACGGGAGGCTTCGCCGCCATCTGTTCAATGCATTACATTGCTCATACATATTTCTGATGGCAATCTTCAACATCTACCCCTGCAGTCCACACTCCCTTCCGACTCCTTGGGAGTGGCCCACCTCATCCGCGCCTACCAGGTGAACGGGCACCGGAACGCCAACCTCGACCCACTCGGCCTCCACACCAACGAGTCCTTCCCCTATCGCCCGGGCAACGTCCGCTCCAACGACTGCGACACCCTCGACGTCGCCTTCCACGGCTTCGATCCCGAAAACGACCTCGACCGCGAGTTGAACTTCAAGGGCGTGCACACGGGGGGGAACAAGGGCTTCCTCGAGGACCTCACCAACATGCCCGGCAAGGTCACGTTGCGCAAGGTCGTCGAGCGCCTCCGAGAGACGTACTGCAACAATATCGGCGTCGAGTACATGCACATCGGATCCACGCAGCAGTGCAACTGGATCCGCGAGCGGGTCGAGCACCCCGACTTCCTCCGGGCCGACAAGGAGAAGAAGGTCCACATCTTCGAGCGCCTCTGCTTCGCGGACACCTTCGAGAGCTTCCTCGCGAACAAGTTCAACACCTCGAAGCGGTTCGGGCTCGACGGGGGGGAGGCCATCGTCCCCGCGCTCAAGGACGCCATCGACCGCGCGAGCGAGCTGGGGGCGCACAGCTTCATCATCGGGATGCCGCACCGGGGACGGCTCAACGTGTTGGCGAACGTGATGCGCAAGCCCATGACGACGATCTTCAGCGAGTTCCAGGGGACGCACTACGACGAGGCCGCGCACACGAAACGGGCGGACGATTGGGGGAGCGCGGGGGACGTGAAGGTGGGTCTCTTTCGCGCGCGGTTTTGTCGGGTTTAAGTTTTGGGTCAGGCCGTATCGTCGGAGGGGATTTGGAGGAGCTTGCTGCGCAGCCCATTGCCAAGGAAACTTCGGTCTCGCCAGAGTCATTGTTGCGAGGTAGATTGAGCCACTTTTTGCTGGCTTCATTCACGGAATTGCCGTTACGTGGACTCCAAATGATGCGGAAGGTTGTGATGTGTTCATTGCCTAGAGACGCCCATGACAGTTCCTGACGATTTTTTGCCGCTCTATTTCAGTACCACCTTGGATCAAGCATGGATCGTACCTACCCCGATGGCCGTAAAATCCACCTCAGCCTCCTCGCAAACCCCTCGCACCTCGAATGCGTCAACCCTGTCGTTGTCGGCAAAGCACGCGCAAAACAGTTCTACTGCGGTGACACTGCTGAGGATGTGCGGTGAGTTGGATTGCGCATTCAAACGCTTTGTGATTTTCCATCAACTGGTCACTTCACATTGCCCACCTTTGTGCAGGAATGTGGTGCCCATTTTACTCCATGGGGACGCTGCATTCGCTGGCCAGGGCGTGGTGTACGAGACGATGCAGATGGCCGGAGTGGACGACTTCAACGTAGGAGGAACTATCCACGTCATCGTCAATAACCAAATTGGCTACACAACAAATCCCATTAACGCCCGGTCAACGCCCTATGCGTCCGACCTGGGGAAGGCATTCAACTGCCCCATCTTCCACGTTAACGGTGATGATCCGGTGGCTGTGAGCAAGGCGCTAGAGACAGCGATTGAGTGGAGACATGAGTGGGGCAGCGATGTGGTCATCGACATGATCTGCTACCGCCGAATGGGGCACAACGAGATGGACCAGCCTATGTTCACGCAGCCAAAGCTCTATAAGGCCATCACGCGGCACAAATCCACGTTGGAAATTTTCGAGCGAAGGCTAATCGATGAGGGGACGATGACTAAGGAGGACGCCAAAGAAATCCGTGACTTTACGAATCAATCCTACGAGACTGACCTTGAGGCGAGCAAGACGTATCAGCCATCAGCGGAGGACTGGCTGAGCTCGAGGTGGACGGGTTTCAAGAGCCCCCGCCAGCACAGCCGCATCCGCCCCACAGGCGTTGACATCGAAGTTCTGCGCATGATCGGACACAAAGCTGGGGAAGTTCCGGAGGGGTTCAAACTCCACAGGCAGATGAACAAAATCTTCAAGGCCCGTCAGGCCATGGCTACCTCTGGAAAAGACATCGACTGGGGCCTTGCCGAGGCCATGGCCTTTGGCTCCCTCCTCCTCGAGGGCAACCATGTCCGCCTCACGGGGCAGGACGTTCAGGTGAGTGATGAAAACAAAGGCTAACTGTTGCTGATCTCTCTTTTTCAAGGCCCTAACGTTGTGTTATCCTTCAGCGTGGCACTTTCTCCCACCGCCATGCCGTGGTGAAGGACCAGGAGACAGAGTTGGAGTACACGCCTCTGAATGCTCTGGCGCGGGTGCTCAGCATGTCAGCGCCGCTGGAGGAGTTCACCTTGCCTGACACCCAGGCGAAGCTCGTTGTGAGGAACTCCATCCTGTCAGAGTTTGCTGTCCTGGGTTTCGAGCATGGGTACAGTTTGGAGAACCCCAACGCCCTGGTCCTCTGGGAGGCCCAGTTCGGTGATTTCGTGAATGGCGCGCAGGTCATACTCGACCAGTTTATTGCCGCGGGCGAGGATAAGTGGCTGCGCCAGTCTGGCCTCGTCATGCTTCTCCCCCATGGTTACGATGGGGGAGGCGCCGAGCACTCCTCGTGCCGCGTGGAGCGGTACCTCCAGATGATTGAGGAGGACCCACACCACATCCCACCCATGGGACGCGACGAGCGCAACCAAATCCAGAAAGTGAACTGGCAGATCGTCAACTGCTCCACACCTGCGAACTACTTCCATTGCCTGCGAAGGCAGATCCACCGCGACTTCCGCAAGCCCTTGGTCGTAGTGGCTCCGAAGAACCTTCTGAGGCTCAAGAAGTGCGTGTCGACACTGGAGGACATGGGTAAGCACAACATTACATGCAAGGACTCACAAACATTGAGATTCCCAATCTGAAAATTGCAATCTGAAAATTGTACATTGCTGGTCTGGTGATGTTTCGCTCGCCAATCCAATTAGGACCGGGCACCATGTTCCAGCGCGCTTTTGACGAGGCGGATGAGGCTATCAGCAATAACCCTGGCAATGTGAAGGTGAGACCTTTCAAGACTGTGTTGAATGCCTCTTAGATTTAGATGAGCCCCCCACATCTGCCACCCCCCCTCTTTATATGAAGACTCTTGCGTTTTGCAGTGGACAGATTTACTATGAACTGATTGCCGAGCGTGAAAAGCTGGAGCGTAAGGACGTTGCCATTGTGCGCCTTGAACAAATTGCCCCCTTTGCCTTCGACAAGGTCGCCAAGTTTTGCGCCAAGTACAACAACGCTGAGGTTTTGTGGGCGCAACAAGAACCCAAGTGAGTACAGAAAAATTTAGTCTCGTTGATGAACTCTTCTTTTCCCTAACAAAACTTCCATTTTCCCAGGAACATGGGAGCTTACTCCTATGTCATGCCGCGGGTCATGACAGCTACACGCGAGCTCAACAATGATGAAAAGCGCCCTAGGTATGTCGGCCGCATGGTCAGCTCTGCGCCCGCCACTGGAATGACAACCATTCACAAGAAGGAGTATATGGCTATAATGAATGGCGTGTTTGGGGAGCCTGATGATGAGTAGACGGGCTCGCTGTCTTCCCCCATCGGAGTAGTGTTATAGATGCTGGTACAAATTTTGGCTCAAGAACGAACATCATCGACGTGTGTAAGTCATTTCTGTAATAACTTCTAAGGCGGACCATCATTTTAAGTCTCCAACTTTGTTCCAGCAGTTTGTATGGTACAGAAAGGCATCTCCCCATAGCAAGCTGGATTCGTGCTCTCTAATGGAAATGGACTACAATGTTAGCGAGTGCTCACGAGAAGCTATTTCTCGAAAATTACATCGTCTCTTGCATAACCCTTGCACAACTGCACAGTACTTAGGTATGCAGTCTTGATGATCGCAGCGTTGACGATAGCCCCAGAGCGCTAAGATGTGGTACAAAGTAGTAACTAAATAGTGAGCGAAAGCTATCGCAGTCGCCCGTGGCCGCAGTTGCGGTCGCTCGCACACGAGCGCGCTGACGTCGTCTGGACGTCACTCCCACGTGAGGCCAAAGCCGATCAGTACAATACCCCTACTGAGCCTGGTTGGTTCAGTCTGGAAGACTGTACCATAGCGCTTTTTCTCTTTCTTCTCGACGATCACTCACTCTTTGGCTGACTTCCGTTCCTTTTCCATGATAGCTGAGCATGAACCATGTCATTGAATTTATCTTGAGAGCCCACTCCAGATCAAACAAATGGAATGTCACCCACATACTTCGACAGGACGTACTTGAACTTGATGGTCGAGGTTCCTGCTTAAGCATGCATTTGCTGACATCCTGGTATTTCCAAGCAAGCCACACCAATTAAGTATTGCATCTTCTAACAGAAGAAGCTTGCACAGCAGAATGAGCGCAATAAACATTTTATTCTGATTTGGACACTGCAAAGGCCAGCCAATGGGACCTTTTCAAAAGGATGACATGTTCAGTTTTTGTAGAGTACAACATCATTAGATTGGGTTAATCAATCACAATTGCTTCGCAGGGGGGACGTTGTGGAAGGACCTGACTCGTGCTTTTCAATTACATTGACTACCAAACTTGCCTGATCCTCCAAAGCATTGAATCAATGGTGATCTTGTTTGGAGCATGGGGATGTGTTTTATTCAAGAATTTTGGGATTCAGAATACCTCTACACAATAATATTTGCACCTAGTAAGATAGCAACCGAAACAGTATTCTTCGTTCACCGGATACGATCCCTTGCAACTTATGAGAACGAAAAATTTGCCTGACTCTTCCATCGCCAGCAAGGAACTAAAGTAGGCTTATTTGGTACTAAGATCTTATTTGGCTGCATGTGTGCATGATAAAAGGAATCATCTCCACCCACACATCAAATTGAGTCCACCTCTTAAACTCCAACCTGTCAATCTGCCTCGCTGATTTGGCCGTCATGGAATGTTGACGTGGATATCCTCACTGCACAGCTTCCAATTTACCACTCAATCAGCAGTCAGTGGCTGCAATGTTACTCATTGCCTGCTCAAAGACTGTTTGAGATTGACGATCACATGCCCTCCGCATTTCATCACATCTAGCGTTAGAAAAAAGTAATGAGAGATAACATCTGCAGAGCTCTTACCATTGATTACTCACAAGAACACAATACTGCAAGTATATCTGAGATTGCAAATAAAGTCACTGAATGAGATCTCTTCAACGGTGAATTGATCCCTCCCAAAACGGAGGTGAACTGGCGGTTTATGTTAAGATAGAACTGAGTAATATCCTGCGCTGAGTGCACCACTTGATTCTCTGGACATTTTTCCAACCACAAGAATCCCATAACTCTCACGGAAAACTCCTCAGCTGCATACAAGAGAAAGACAAATCTCAAACCCATGGGGGTGCTCCAGGATATGAATTGCACTGTACTTGCATGTACTTTTTATCTGAACATTATGCGTGCACTAATCGGGTATTTTCCCTCAGAGTGTAGATTTTTTAGTCCTTGTCATTGGGAACTCTGCATATTTTGACAGCTTTAATCCATGTGGGCTTGCAGGTATGTGGTCTCGAGTAAGCCTAAGGTTAAATAGAAGACAGAGAGATCCTCTCCTGATTCATCCCACTTGTTTATCAATCGTGTGACATGACCGCCAGCATATGATTCCATTTTCAATCCCATATTATGAGTTAAATACAGTAGGACATGCCACAGTTACCTGGAAGCTTCTCCGTGATAAAATCTGTACTTGTCCCACCTTGCTTTGGTCATTGATGTAGAGCAAAACCTGTTTACATGCAGTAAAGTTAAAACGAGGTGATGTGGCTTTATCATTTCTTTGAGCCCAATCCCCATGACTGATTGTTATCTGCAAGAGACCCAATATCGATCATATTAGTTACTGGTTTCATCTGAGACTGAACTTCTTTCTCTTTCTTATCAATACAAGCTCTCTATAAACTAGTAGCATGTTTGTTTTTTCCTTTAGTATGAGCCCTTTGACTTACAATCGTACAGTCATTCATTGGAGCTGAGCTAATCCCGCTTTCATCATATTTATTTTGAACATGTATGGATTAGAGGGGGGTAACAGAAATATTTGGATATGTCCCATGGGCCCAGTGAGGCTGTAGTCTATCTCGTAAACCATGACTGAGATTGCACCGCAAGCATCCTGGCCTTTGCCAGGGCGCCAGAATTGTGCATTGCATTGTATCATGCCGAAGTTGCCATCGGCCAACGTTCTCCTTTCTCAAATTCAGTGTCGACGCTCTATCTGAGAATCCCTCAGCTCTCTCAAGTTTCAACCAACAGCGCTACGTTCTTCTGCCCCATGCTGTGGCTGGCGTCGAGGGGCAAGTATCGCAATCCCTTCTTGCAAAAGTGGACAACAATTGTTTCTATCTCCTTCTATTTCTCTGTGTACATCCTCCTACTCCCATGTGTCCCTGTGCGTCCCCGTGCTAGTATGAGGAGTCGCTTCCTCAATCTATTGCTCCCACCCCCCTCTCTCTGTTCTCCCAATTCTTCCTTTATCACAACCACCATCCGCAATATAATCGGTATATTCGCTCCTCCGAAGATTTTTATTGCATCAGCCGTCAAATTCTCATATGTACACTTGATTAGGGAAGACTTTTGGGTTTGCTGTTGTGCCCGCCGCATATATCCAAAGCCATCTATTCGTCTCTGATGAATATGAGGCTATTAGTATCAGCACTCGTGTGGATGTAGTTTCCCCTAAATATAACCTTGCAGGGGAACCTTATATACTCACAATAGGTGTAGCTAAGTTACCTACATACGTAAGTGAATATCGCG
>JALLPA010001417.1:0-10926 GCA_036939895.1 Thalassiosira exigua | reverse complement strand
TATTCATCAGAGATAATCAAAAATTGTTATTTGTTGAACGAATCTTTGTACACGGTAGTTAAAAATACCTGAATCAACCGAATCCATATTTCAGAGGTAGTCATTTACATGGCCTGACAGCTAACAGCACCTCTCGACGATGATAATGATAGCGCTCATAATTGGTCATCACATAAACATAAGTTAAGATGAACATTCTTACCATGCCTTAACTTCGATTATACTGTTTTTTTCTGGCTTCTGTTGGATAGCACATAGTACACGTCTCTTCAAAATACAAGATGCCATTGATACCAAATGGCCAAGTCATCCACTGATCAAGACAAAGACTGAAGTAGTTGCAGATAATCTGGGACTAAGATGTTAATTTCGGCAAAAAATCGGAAATTTCTGTGTTATGGCCCAAATTCTAAGCATCGTGGATGCACACAGGTTTCAGCCATCAGCAGAATATTACCACTTGGTAATATCACCACTTGATGATTTGCAAATTCTGCTTGTGTTATTCCTGTGACAATCTTTTTACAGCAAAGTGACAGAAATTCCGCTGGAATCAATTCCGGATTTTGGTTGGCCAAAAACACCACTATTTTTGAAAAAATGCATTTTGTTTCTTCCAGAAGGCCAAAAAATTAATTGGAATGAAAACATCAACAACATAGATCTGGGGGGGGAGAATTATGGACCAGGAGGACATTATGTATTTGTGGGCATGAATCACGAAACAAAAATTGAAATATGTACACATTCTCTATGAAGGGGCCTGCAATGAAGACAACGATGTAGAAATGCAGAGGAAGCAACATTTCAATCAATGTCTCCGAGCAAGACATCACACATGTAGGGTTTTCATCCCTTTGCATCAGCTAGGGGTAGGCTGTGCATTAGAGGTGGAGTGCCATCGCAGCATGAAGGATGATCACAGAAAGAGAGATGCAGAAGGAAAAGGAAACAAAATATTGGAAGATTCATTGAGACTTCATTAAGAAACATTTCGTGTAAAATGTTGAGAGAGGGAATTAACTTACTATTACTCTAGAAGTATCTATGCACATACAAACTCTACTAATACTTTGGAGGAGTGTGCACTTACTTATGTTAGTTAAGAAAACACAAGCCCAATCGTTTTAAAGCCATTTCCACAGACATTTGTGTTTTCAAATAGTATTTTACTTTCAAATTCCTTGTAGGATTTTGCTTTCAACTCAATGTTTTAGATATTTCAAGAAATTTTGCGACAATTTACCTCATCAATGCTTTGGAATTTGAACACACAACACACTTCGTTGGCAAATTATGGGGTGCTAAGGGTTTTCAATTTTATATCTTTGTTGCCCTGTGTGTTCAAATGGGTAGTTTTGTTTACAAAACTAACTTGGGTACTATTGTTTACAGATGCAGGAAGCCCTCGTGATGGTTCCCGAAGGCCCTCTGATACAAGATACAAAACCAGAATATGTTCCAATTTATTGCCTAGAAGCATTCATTTCATTGATTCGGGTCAGGACCAGGGCTATTGGTGGGAGGCGATGCAGAGATACTGCATTGGAAAGGTTGATTTCGGCCAATTGTATACATATAGAAAAATCTTAAATACCTATGTGTACAATTCTGTAGGTAGAGCATATGTAAACCTGATTTGTGTCAAATGCATCTCAAAGCTTGGTAAATAAAGGGCAAAAACTTGCTCTTCTCCCACTCATAGAGCTATCTTTTCATGTAAATGGAAAACTTTGAATCGTATGCTGCTAACCATCTTGATACAAACTCCTACGCTCACGATGCTATTGTCGTCGGATATAAATGGCGATATCTGGACCAGGAATTATCTGGACCCCCACTTGTACTCTGAATGCACTCGGTTTCATGATTGCAGCGGCATGGGGGTCACGGACAAGGTGCATCCATTATGGCCTGTTTCGCTGAATTGTGTACATGCATTATTGGCAATTGTCAGAGGACTGTCAAAAATAGCAATTGTACATGTATACAATTCGAGGTAGGGGGCTAGAGTGAAGGGTGATGTCACAACTCCAAAATGCCCTATCAATCAAATGCACTTCGACCCAGGGCCTATCGAGAGATACCTTGCTGCCCAACCCACCTGTCAGTGTTCTTGGAGCAAATCGCTCTGTAAGAGGACCTCTTTAGACAGAGTTGAGGGAGGTTGATGACAATGAGGGTTCATACTATTACTATGTTACTGTTGCTTCATTGGTACCTACTGTTGAATCTGCATATCAACTTACAAGCTCATTTTTACGAATGCATCACATGGAAGATGTAACGATAGTGGGACTTTTGTCCCCGATTGCTCGCATGATCAAAGAAGTTCTCACATAATGACACAGTCACCCCGGCGCCCCCCTCCTCCTCCGTAGCCGTACCCTCCTCAGTAGCCATACTCATCATCACTATCATCGTACAAATGATAATCACGGGTCCGACGTTCCGGTGTCCCATCAAAGCGACGATCAATAGCCCCTCTCATACGATGCACCTTTTTCGTTGTTGAGAGAGATTGCCACTCTGATGCTTTGTTTTTGACAAGGAGAGACAAGGCCTTTGCATCGGGTACGCCAGGTTCATCCTTTGGTGTATCTCCTGCATAAAGTTCACCCGGATCGTAAAGAGGGCCGTCGAATTCGACTTCATATCCGTTGTTGTCCGACGCATCCTTTATGCACCTCAATAGTGTCGCTTCATCGGCTCCTTCCATGGACGCGTGAGTGCGAAGCAAGGCATTCCAAACATATGACCACATGTCTTCGGGGTGACTGCCAATCCTGATGGTCTTGTCGGTGTCCGCCCAGGGGAGTTCGAGGTCGAATTCCTTATCCATTTCACCCATATCCTCACGCGTATCACCTCGGCAGGGACAGGCTAGCAAATCGCACCATGAGTCAGCAACAATTTTGAGAACCTCGTTGCACTGCTGTAGCGCAGTCCTTTTTCCGACGCCAATGTCAAGTACGGCCTGGAGGGGCTCCTGAAGCGCCTCGAACCACTCCCCCTTCGTCTCTGCCTGTTCTTCGTACCCATCGTGCCAATCGGCGTCGACCTGATTGGCGAGCGACTTGACGATGGACTTGAGGGCCTTTTTGATGGGCGCTGGCCTGATGCGATCGTACTCCTCCTTGGTGAGACCTAGACTCTTGGCCGTGACGGGCTTCTTGCGTGGCTTTTTGGCTGGTTTCTCGGCGGCAGCAACATCGCTGGTCAGCGATGCATTGTTGACGACGTTGAGTGCGGCATCGGAGAGCCCTCTCTTCCTTGTGGTACTTGCCATTTCGGACGCCATGGTGAGAATCGAAAAAGTGTGAAGTCTTGGTGAAGTTAAATTATTTTGGCTCGGCAACGAAGCCAAGCTTCGCGTCACCGTCAGCCACCCGCCGCGCCATATTTTTACGAAGATTAAATACGAGTTCCCAAGTATGTTTGTTGTAGATTCCGACTTGACTGTTCTGAGCTTCCAACACAATAACAAAAACAGCCAGATCAGAAATTGGCGCACAACGTGCTTTCCCCCTGCCAACTCAAAAGCTCCCAAACTGCTCTCGCATGTGCACAGTCGAGTCAATGCGGTTCCCGCCAAGTCTCGACAAATCGAGCTGAAACACTCACCAACGAGCCAACGAGCCGACAACGACTTACCCAACTCCGACGATGAGGACCTAGGCCTAGGCACACACCTCCGTCCAACCCTCGGGAACAGACTAAACAACGATAATCTACTAGTGGCAGCTGCAACCGAAGCTTACATCTATGATGTGACCAACGGACTACTGGGTGTAATTGAACAACAGAGAGAAGCGGCTGGCAATCGCAAATCCAACCACTTGGAACGAAAAGTAAACCAACTTCTCACGAACTTAGAGATGAGAAAGGACGTAGTGACAGTACAAACTGACAAAACCATTTCCTAATTCTCCTCCAAACAACAATATACCCATTACTCACTGAAGATAACCTAATCAAGCATGTAGTCCCCTCCTCCAGGGACTGCTTGCAGGAGATCCACAAAGCTGCGAAAGCGAAGCTTGAAGAGATTAGTGACATCCTCTCACCAAGTGAGTATAACTACATCAAAAGCAAAAGCACTATCACCAAAAGAGCCGCACCCACCGTGAAGCTTCTCCTGAAAGACCACAAGAGGAAGGAGGAGGATGGCAACTACCCCACCCGATTAGTTGTGCCAGTCACGAAATTTATGGCCGGATTCCTGCACGCAGGCTACAAGGGACGAATCACAGTTATCATGGACCGCAACAAGATAAACTACGCGCGAAAACAATTGTCCAAGCCCTCGATCTGAAAACCAAATTGGAGATACTGAACACCAACACGCTCGACAATACCATTATTATTTGATTGCAAAGACATGTACCCCTCCATCAAGTTTATTCAAATTGAACGAGCATTAAGTTTATTCTTGCACAACGTATCGCAGCGTGACAAAGATCTTGCCAAGCAATGTCTCGGCATGGTCACGTTTGGTATGACAAACACCCCAGTCACTTTTCAATGAAAGTACTGGGAATATATGTAAGGGCAGTTGAAGAGTAAGGAAAGGGATTTACCATTGGCGGAGGCCACTTTTAGGGGGGGCCGATCCCCGGTGGTCCTTTTTCCCTGGCTGCATAAATCACTAACAAAACTAATAACTAATAAAACAATGGATATTGCTGAATTGTCATCGCCGAACAACAAGTTGATTGCTATCTTATCGCCACTAGTTTGCTTTGTGATTTTCTGAAGTATGTACTTAAGAAGGCAATACGTACGCCCCCGTACATGTTCAGCGAGCGGGGGAATACCCTGGGGAACAAGTTGTACCCCCCCCCCCCCACCTACCCAAGAGCTGACCTGGGTAGTAACATTATAATAAATTTGTCACCGCCTAATGCACGCTATACGTAGCTAGGACACTTCGAGCACAAAACACAAAAAGCGTGATAAAATAACTAGCAAATTTTATGATAATTTATGGTCCTATTTATCTCCCGTTTTACCCCCTCCCCCCCCAGAACTTCTCCGATCACAAAAGTAAGAACAGGTGAAAACTCATCATGAAGAGTAGACCTTCCACCATCCATTGGATGTTAACAATAACCCAGATTTGGCCGCACAATTCAGGGGAGAAATGAAGGCGTTGGTGGCCGACTCTCCTTAGATTAATTGATGTCTTTCGAATCACCCACCATCGCCCGCGTGTCATACAACACACAAGACAAGACGTGCAATGCAAGACAACGAGGGAGACCATGACACACAACAGCCAAGCTTTTGCAGGCGGATGTGACGATGGCCTCCATCATTCGCTGTCGGATAACAGCTTACGGTATCCTCCAACTCCAAGGCATATCCCGGGAGCCCTTGTTGATGGATCTTGGTTCAACCGCGGCAATTTGTGCCACGTTCTCTAATAGCTGATAAAATGGTGATGCAATAGAGTAGCTCATTTTGATGCAATCGGGCCAACACCTAATAAATAGCTCAGATAAATCTAAAGTTAAAGTCAATAGACGATGCTGCCGAACCACCACGTATTATAATGATTAGTTTAGACTCTAATCGTTGTTCGACGTGGCCTGAATCACTCGCCAAGTCTGGTAGATACCATGATCTTCGACGCGAGCAAAATATTTTAGATTCGCCGAGTTCTACTTTTAGTTCAGGGGGGTTGAGGTGGAACGAAACGCCAAGCAAATTGTCCGGGGTTATCCTTACGGACCTATCGAAGAAGCGGTTTCCCGCTTGGCGCTTTCATGGCACATTTACTGCCGCTACGGCGGTCATTGAAGTTATGAGAACTGGGCAGTGACATGGTATGTTGATGGACGAGTTAGAAACGCTACGTAGGTACGATATGATATGTACGCCTCTAAACTCGTCAGATGAAAAGCGCTTCATAACAGCACAAATATCGAGAGTAGATATTGCTACTGATTCCTACTTTATGTTTGACTTCAAACAATGACCCCTTATCCGAGGAGTTTTAATCTCAGCCTTCTTCCAACCATTTTTTTTCATTTTTGTTTGCGTTGAGTCCTTCATCAAGTGAACCACTCAGCGCAAACTTGAAATGAGAGAATTGACCATTCGGATGATGAGATATGCTCCTCGGATGAGAGCAGGGGTCCCTTCTCAGATGAAAATTTTGAAATTTTGCCAGGAATGACTGTGATTGGTCCAAAGACGTCGCCGTCCACAACTCCATCAATATTGCTCCAATTCATATTCCGAAACCACCATTGGTCGTTTCTTGACCACCCCGACCACACTGGCACTTCGAATGTCGCACCAAACGGACCTGTTTTCGGGGACGTGGTCATAGTTTGAAGTCAAACGTACAGTACGCCGTTGGCAATTGTCCTGATTTGGTCAGTCAGAGAAAAAAGGTCACCTCATCCCGGTCCAAGCCATGAGATCCATCTCCTTTGGCAAACGTTGCTTCGACGGCTGCCGTCGCCACAGTAAGTATGTGTTGCCTCTGTCGCTTAATGGAAAGCTTCGTTAGGGCGTTTGTGAGTCTCCGATGAAGGCATTTTGTCTGAAGACTAGTTTATTCTAAGATTTTGTCGTTCTCCACAGAGAAGCGGCAACGGACATGAAATTTGCAGCTCATCAAAAACCGCAGTAGCTGCCAATGTCAATATATACAAATTAAACAGTGGTGAACAGAATCTAGACACTAAATTAACTTATGGATTATGCTGTGACTCAACAAAGCTGTCACTAAATGGTATCATTGTATTTCTCTAAACTACACAATGTAAACATCACCCCGATGTTCGGAGCAAGTTACTTTATTCACAGGTTGTTTTGCCAGTCATTTGAACTCACACTGAAAATATCGGACCATGACCAGATGGCCAAAGCCAAGCGCTTTTGGGAGCTGACATGGGCCAACAACTTGCGGCTCTACAACCACCGCCGTCTGTCGACAAGGCCTTGTCAATCAATCATGATCACCGTGTCATGAGTTGCATGTGAGTTTACGGTTATGTCTTCCATTTCTTTCTCTCTCTCTCTCTATCTCGATCTCATGTACCTAATAAGTCCACATAATTGGCAGCTGGCAGTTGGAGTTTTGTCATTTCAACCGAATTGGGCCAGTCTGATGGCTTCATTTTGCAGGTCAATTTCGACATGAAGACAACGTAGGCCATTCCTTTAATCTACATATTTCATAGATAGAAAATGCACATATTTGGGCAATTCGAAGTTGTTTTTGTTCGTAAGTGCCCTGCTGAGACAGCACGTAGTTTTTAGAAACTACTATGTCGCCAGGGATAGATGATGGTGTGGCACACAAGGAGGAGGAAGCATTGGCAGGATAGATTTCACTTCACCATCAGAAAATTGTTTTCAGGCACCATTATATAGGATTGTTTATTTTAGTCTATGTTACAAACACTGTGTAGCGAGTTATCTACTATTTGAGCCTGGTCGCATACTCAAAAATTTTGATTTTTAATCTCATCGTCTGATAACATTCAGTGATATTTTTCAGATGATATTAATTTAATTTCAGTCACCATTTTGTGACATTTTTGACTGGAGACTACTGGTTTAAATTCTGGATGGGAAAGAGAAATACAAATAGAAAAACTCTATGAGTAAGAGCTGGTACCAAAATGAACGATCTTCGAGTGATCAACAACAAAAAATGATATCACGAGGCTTCCATAGTCATCCCTTCTTGTTGTTTTTGCTAAATTTCACGCGCAAATCGGCTCTTCACTCGAGTTTCGACCATCAGCCGTCAACCACCCGGCAGTAGGTACAGGTATTGTACGGATCATAACTACTATACCCAATCACAACCGAAGCATGATGCAGCCACCTCTCATCACTACGGCTGTAACTGTGGCTGTAATGGCTGCTGGCGGCTGTAGTGATCCCATGAAAACAGAACGGGGAATCACTTCTTTGGGAGGACTGTAGGGATCTCTCCAGAGTGATTTGTTACATATTACATTTCGACCAAACGCCCCTAAAAGAAAAGTTACTATTAAAAATGGCACAATCTGCTTCTCATCAGTGGATATGAAAGCCGCCGCCCTTAACGAGATAATATATGCTCCAAGAGACAAATTGAACCTAAACTAAATTTACTAATACATGGTAACTTGGTGGCGTTGTATCTAAACTCAATTTTTTTAGCTAACTACTTACAGAGCAACACTACAACAGTGTCAAAACTAGCTGCTTTGAAACACGGCTATTTTGTCGGTCGGTAAAGTACCGAGAGCTCGGTAAAGCACCAAGAGCGAGTCGCCACATCGGAACCACTAGTCAAGAACAAGGGTTCTCAAGAGAGCCCTTATTCAATAACATCTGCTGATATCTGGCAGCGTATGATGGAGGCCGCTGCTGCATTTTCTGCTGATGTTTGCAATGGTTGTGGCTGTGGGATCGTTGCACGTTGTCCTAGCATCGGCCACCTCCTGTAAGGCAGGCATTGGGTGACAGTTGTAGGTACAATATGATAAAAATATTTTTATCAATTCCAATCACAAAACTGGAGTCAAATGCGTTGACTTCTCCCTCTATAGCGTCATTGCATGATGGTGCTACCCCCTCATTCCGAAAAAAAGTACGCAATTCCTTAACAACCAGTGCATTGTGTACGTTTTTAGAATCGAGATTGGAGTGTATCTTCGGGTCGAAAATGATGGGGAAAGTCAGGCTGTTGCTGGATGGAATGTGATCAGTAATCGTAGCTAGCAAACCACGCATATATACAAAAAACTATTTTCAACGAATCTAGATTTGTATCAGCTACGTGGAAATCTTTTTCATCCAGGATGAAAAGAGTTGTTTTCATGTTTGACAGTCCCATCAGAGGGGAAGAAAACCATAGATAGAGGAAGAAAGCATGGGGTTTGATTGAAAATCCTTTTTTATGCAAAATAAAATATAATTTGGCATTTATTGAAAATCGCCCCGACAAATATATTGCTCTTGAGCCGTTGCACACATCACGATTCTACTATATTGTCTTGAAAGAATTGCTACTTTCCAGGTCAATTGGTCCCCATGCCACCCACCACACAAATCAATGCATGCATCACAGCGTGCCGAGGCCTGCTGACCGACCTGCCACTGCCGCTGTCGCTGCCACCAGCCTCTACCTGAAACTGAACCTGCATTATTCATCACTTTTTCAGTTGTTCACGACCACAACAGACCTAGTTCCATGAACGGCCCCCTTCTCCTCCGAAATGAAAGCCTCTCTGGTGATCTGTCGACTCGTCCTCTTCTTTCCTTGTTGGGCCGTGCACGTTACCCGTGTGACAGGGCAATGATCGGGCGAAAGCCCCAAATACAATCATTTGCTGTGTCCACCCGTGATGTGTCATTCCACCGCATCGATGCACAGTGACAACCCAATCTTCTGAACCTGGAGCCTTATTTGGGCGAGCACTCGACCACGGTCCTGCTTGCTTGTTGGCCGAGCCTTTAATGCGACATCGCCTCTCACCTATGTAAGGCAAATGAGGTTGGTTATTATTCTCCTCTGTTCTCGTTTGCGTGAGCTCTGAGATTTGAGACGACATAAAGCGCCACATGCCTAGGAAGTATTGTTAAATCCCTCCACAAGTTAAGTCCCGACGAACAATAAACAGCATTCCTTTTGTGCAGCTCAAATAACATTGCGTGGGGCAAGGGTAATGTTCGCAATGTACAATGGCAATTAGCTCGTTAAGTTAAGGCAAATAACATCAACTAAAAACTACCGCTCCTGAGAACGAGAGGTAAATGGACTTTTAATATTCACATCTTTCTTACCTCCCCAAAGCGAAAGGTATTTACCGGCTCGCAATACACCCGGGAAAAATTCAAATGGCCTGATCTTGCTAATCACTCACAGTTTTGAAAATGTGTGCCTCTGTATTGCAAGCGTTGCCCTCAACTTGACAAAATAATTTCCCTGGTAAAGCATTTCAGCTCTTAGTCCATATGCTGCGACTGAACCAAGCAAATTCTTCAACAATTGAGACAAACTGGCAATGCCTCTTCTGCTCGACGGTTCTGTTTTCGTAATTATGACACGAAAAATAGCAAGTCTAGCAGAGGATGAGTTCGCTTCCGCTAAATCTTCGTGGCCGAAGAGAAGGAATGCAACTCAAGCCTGAATGATGCAGGATCGCTTAAGATGATAATTTGTTCTGGGGACAACCATCGTATCCTTTCACATATCCAGAGAGAAGAAGTGTGACAAAATGTTTGATTGAATGTGTAGCAAAGTTGAAGATTGATGACAGGCGATGTCAGATTGTAATCCAAATATATCCATTCTCAATGTCAGCATCCTGAGAATACACCAGGATATCTACCGTGAGCTGACTGTTTGTGACCGCATCGTTTGCGCTCGTGCTGTCTTGACGTTGCATTGCTTTTCTCCCTTCACACCGCCCCCCTGTTCATCGTCCAATCTGGTTGCTCCTTGCAACAGACACGGTGAAACCTCAGTCGACAACTTTATCCCGTTGCTGACAACACCATGGCTGAGCTCCCACGGCTGAGGTTTGATCCCGCTGCCGAGGACGACATGGCCCACGTCAAAGACATCGCGTGGCTGTGCACGCCACAGCCACCAATGAACGGGATCTTGCTAGTGCGTTACAGTGACGACTGTGTGCTTCTTTACTTGTTCTTTTGTTATTATGTAGAATGTACCTGATATTTTTCGTCCACTGATATTGATACAGTCGGCAGTTGGCGGGCTACAACACGCGAGCCACCAACAAGATGTAAATATTTATTTTCTCGGTGAAAACCACGATTTTTTTAATTTCTGGTATGTCTAACTGTTCGGAACGATCGATCTCAATCAAAAAATGCAATAAAATTTGCATTTCATTGTATCATTTTGTCTCTTATGTTCAATAATTGGCCCTTTTTGACGAAACGTGC
>JALLPA010001416.1:0-10930 GCA_036939895.1 Thalassiosira exigua | reverse complement strand
TTGAGAGGTGTCCAAGAGGTGATGATGACCCGCCACGTATCTGAGACCGCATGCAGTTGTTGCAGTGCTCGTAGACCTCAGGTATCCCATGATGATCGTCACCCTCATTGAGGAGATCGTCTTCAATGTCCGACACATCATCGTCATCGGCCCCACCATCGCTGAACGTCTCCTCTGACATACTTCCCGCGTCTCCCTCCACACCTCCGTCTTCGTCTTCCATGTCATTATTGCTGTCGTGAGCTATGGATGATGCCCGAGTCATGATCCTGGTGGTGACGAGTTGCGCTACAGCATTGGGGGGGAGTTCTTGACCGGCTTTGGGACACAGGACGGGCGGGACTACCAAGCCTCTGGCTACTTCTACGTCGGAAGCCAGAGGAGGTGAACCCTTGCCTTTTTTGTTCTCTTCGGATGTATCAACTGGATTGTCGGGCTTATAATTCTTTGGTGTTGCTTTCTTCTGGATCTCCTTCGTTTCTTGCCGTAAGGCCATTTCAGCCCGTCTCATTCTTCTCTTTAAGCTTGCCTGTGCTCTCTCTTCGGGAGACATCATTTGACGTTTCAAACGTTGAGTTGCTGTATTTTTTTATCTAATCTCACCCCTCTGGGATTCGGACAGTTCCATCTTTCTTCTCCTTCGTTGGGCAATGATCTCTGCCACGTGCAAACCGATGCTTGCACAAAGTTTCTACTGACCTTCTTTTCCTGTCACCTGCAGATGTCCTTTGCCTCCATGCAAGTTTTGCGTCCGTCTTCTTCTTTTGTGTATCGCTTAGTTCAGTTTTCTCTCGTTTGAGGAGTGAAGTATGCTTTTTTTTCTTTCTTGATGTAGTATTTGAGCCTCCCCGTTTGCGGGGCTCGGAAGGCGTGACCTCTTCCATATTTCCAACGGATGTGAATTCGATGCAAAACATTAGAAGCAGCAATACGCCTTCTTGGAATTATCCAATGTTGCGTATCTATCCGTTCCGCCGACAGGTGACTGTGATCAAACAGATGTAATAGCTTGGAGTGGTCGCAAAAGGGCAATCAATCTTATTCCTCTTTCAATGTCACAAGCTGATGTTTATGAGAAATATTTCCCAAACGGTCCTGTTGTTTGTCGTGGTAAAACAAATATTCAGGTTTGCCAAGTACTGAAATTGTACTGAATGTGGTGCACTCTTGCCCAAGCTTTCAGACTGGCAGCCAACACTTTTGATTCTGGTAGCCTTTCACCAAAGAATACAAAGTGTAGGTAGACAACGCCCGAATGCTCGGTCGGATAACTTATGAACGGAACGCTTCTCCGCACACTTGGCGTGGCCAAGAACATACAACGAAAGCAGAAGATATCATTTGGGTCAACCCTGTGCTACGAAGAACACATCATGAAAACAGGACCAGCAAGCTTTGTGCGTACGATGTGATATTTATGCTGAGATAATGATAGTGGACGTAGTGCTATCTATCTACATAGTTTTCGTCATCTAATCCGGATAAAATGTAGGATATTATACTGATTCCCAAGTTCTCAAAATCCGATGAGAACGTTTCTTTGAGGATCACTTTGTGACATCTTGGTTGATGTTTTATGAAATTTCAACAACAGATGGTGGCGGACGTTGTATTAATACCTATTTGGCCTGTTTGATCCATGCAGTGCTTTCCCCACATGACATGGTGAGGTTTGAAATTCCGGTACCTATCTACTTACTCCTACGTTTTAAGCTACAATACCACACTAATGCAATAATAAATGTAAAGGATCACCTTTATTATATAAATATATAGCTGGCTGGCCGATTAGGTTCGGAAATCTTGAGTTCGTACTGATTCCGGTATGTGTGTAAACTGTAACCTTGACAGCTGATCAACCCATGAGGTTTGCAAGATTTGAGTGTATACCAATTCCAGCAAGTATCGGTGCTGCAAATGTGGCATCTGAGCGATTCATGCAGTTGTCACCATGATGCAGCGATGTTTCAGCGACGTTCCCTCTGTCTTCTTAGACAAAAATTGTAATATGTTCGTTCTAACCGGCAGGATGGTGTCACGCGTGACAACTTTTTACTTCAATGTACGTTTGTGCGCTCAAATGGGAATAGTATTTTAAAGTGAGTTTACAATTCGGGAGTGATTTTCGATTTGTATCTTTTTCGAGCTTTTTCTGCAAACGCACGGCATCGTGCACGACGTAGGACTAATGACGGAACAGTATGACAATGCAAGCAAGTACGCCTTTTGGAATCGGGACCGTTCGCTACGTTTACGACCGCTTTCGGCGATTTTCGACGCGTTTCGTCTGGTTCGGCCGTTTTCCGGGCGGTTCGGCCGTTATCCCTCCAGTTATGGTTATCTACATGAAGGGTCGGTACGTTAGTATAGTGCTCGGTTTTTGAACGGCCCGGGGCCCCTAACCCTGGCCTTGGGGTTATTTTGGGAGCCGAAGAGAGGAGGTGCAGCGCGTATCAACTAGATGGGACGTTCTGGCCCTCGCAGATAAGAGGGCTCATCCCCATACATTAGAACAGGGACTACGATATATACATTGTACAATATGATCGATATGTAGTTATTTATCAAGGAGAAAGCTAGCAACATGAACGAAGCTTGTAGCTACAAGACCACATTTAGGTCAGGGGCTCGTATTATTTATCTGTAGATAATAATGGTATACCACTTATCCGATGACTGCCTAAGTGTGACATGCGGCCATTTGTTGAAAGTGTTAATTAGGATCAAAATCCATCCAGATGGGCAGATCAAGGTATAGTGAAAAGTCTGAAGGAGGATAAATGGTACAGTGGCATCATTGTTATTATGGTAGTCTCAAAGGAAGTCACATATGCCAAGATCTCATTATTCTAAGACTGTGTCCCCATCAAGATGACTACAGACTGATGTCATGTATTTTAAGGTGGTCACAAGATGCTACACGGTCTATTGTCAAAGCTGAAACAAATGCCAAGGTTCAAACTAATATGATCTACTCAATTGGTTTGGTCCACAACAAGTTGACATGAAAATGTCCGCATCAGATTGCAGGACTAAAATCAGGCTCCCCCCCGATAAACAACTCATAGCAAAACAATCTATGAACTATCCACCATCAACCAAGGGATCTGGATAAACGCAGTGCAAAATTACTTAACTTGCAAACATTTTCTGCAGATTCTGAGTTTTGATGAGTTGTCATCAGAGCCATAAGCCATCACCATACAAGCTGTGAAAAAATATAGCCATGGTGACCCCCTTACATCATACACAACAGACATAGCATTGAGCAGATGTTATCGTTGTCTACTGCAAAAGCAATATTGGAAACATTTTGAACAATGCAAAGATCTTATGCCTAATACAAAAGATTGATAAAGGTGCTCGTGCGGTTGATAATAATATAAAACATGGAATAATGTGAGACTAATGATTCTGTCTTCCTGTGTGTACATTGACAGTCATCCTTGTTGAAAATTTTGTGTCAAGTAGGTGTGGCAATGGCTGATAACTCCATCGACCACACACCACAAAGCTTAGAATGTGCGGACACTGTTTTGTGTCTGTCAAGTTTCTTCCTGACTTGGCCTGGGCTGAAGATAACAACAAAGCAGTGGCTTTGTTAATTGTGAATACCATATCGGTCCTATACCAAGGCCCTAGATAAGCTTATTCTTATCATACATGAAGCCCCTGTAACATCTCCGCTTGGTTGGTTTTGATGATACAATGAAGCTGAGAGAAATCATCTTTTTGTTTTAACAAAAAATAAACCAAAATGAAGCTAGTAAGAAGTGGACACTTTTCATGAAACATTTTCGGTCATCTATCTGCAACAATTAGAGTTACTCTCTGATAAAAATCGTTATTTGTACGAGGAACGATGGGTTGATTGTTGCATGAAAAGCTATGTGTTAAAAGGGCTGCAAAAATTCAGGCACTCACCCCCTAAGAAGCCGCAACACTCCCCTTTCCCCATTCCCCCATGCAAATTTGGGAGGGCCGTGCAGGATCCCAATCCTCTGACAAATCCCCACTCGTTTGACGTCGACGTGAGGATGCTTGTTCAACGCATCGTGGGCACGTTTTTGTACTATGCACGGGGAATCGATTCGGCAATACAACCCGGCCTTCCCACCCTGGCGGGCGAACAGTCAAAGTTGATTTGGAACAGTGTGTTGAGTACGTTGGGAGCAAAATATGCATGTTTTGACATTTCGAACATGTACTCACACACACCTTTGGCACCAGAGGACTACAAATATATGTGCAGCCCCCTCGCCGCCTTGCCTGATCACACCATCAAGCAATATGGCATGTGCAAGCAGGCCAAAAACGGCTTTGTCTACGTCGAATACCGTCGCTGCCTCTACTTTGGTGTCACCTACATTGGCAGGGAGCATGTCGAGCACCTGGCCGCCACCATCAAGGCCTGCTACCCCTTCAGTGAAGATTGGAACGGCGGCCTATACCTTGGTGTGCACTTGAATTGGAACTACGATGAACCATGGGTTGCTTGCTGCATGAAAAGTTATGTGTTAAAGGGGATGCAAAAATTCAGGCACTCACCCCCTGAGAAGCCGCATCGCTCCCCTTTCCCCATTCCCCCACGCAAATTTGGGAGAGCCGCGCAGGATCCCAATCCCCCCAACAATTCCCCACTCATTGACGTCGACATGAGGATGCTTGTCCAATGCATCGTGGGCACGTTTTTGAACAATGCACGGGGAATCAATTCGACAATACAGCCCGGCCTTCCCACCCTGGCGGGCGAACAGTCAAAGACATCAGAGGATAGTGAGGAAAATGAAGTGGTTGATGGATTATCTACCTACCCACCCCAACGCGATGATTCGATATCGCACATCGGGCATGATCCTCAACGTGCACAGCGACGTGTCTTACCTGTCCAAACGGGGGCTTGCAGCCGAGTCACTGGTCATTTTTTCCTCGGCTGGGCACCGAAGGACGACGGGCCAATTCGCCTTAACGGCACCAACCACGTCATGTCAACCATCCTGCGCTGCATTGCGGCTTCGGCCACAGAGGCTGAGCTTGGCGCCCACTTCCTCGTGATGAAGGAGGCGTGCATCCTTCGGATGGTGCATGAAGAGCTCGGCCATCCACAGCCTCCCACCCTCATCCACGTCGACAACACGACGGCCGTCGGTATCACCAACGGCACCATCAAGCAACAGCGCTCCCGTGCAATGGATATACGCTATTTTTGGGCCTGTGATCAAGTTGATGCAGGCCAATTTGTTTTGGTTTGGCACCCTGGCCGCGAGAACCTTGCTGACTATCACAGTGAGCATCACGAGGCCAGCTATCACAGGCATGTGCGCCCTTTTTATTTCCATTGTACCCATTCCCCTGTGGAATTGTCTTGTGCAGAGGTCCCCAAAATACTACGCCAGCAGAAGCGGGGAGGTGGGTCTGTTTTGGGCCAAAACCGACGGAAACGGGTCAATTTGAAGCCCAATACGACGACAACAGATTTGATTAGGGCACTACAATTGGTGACACGGGTGTTCTCTTTCAGTTGATTGGTGATTGGATGGCTATTTGGTCTACAAGGGTGTAGTGTGTTGGAAGTATAGTATGGGGGGCAAACATACGTGCCCACGCTCTGACACACATTTGCCCCATACTTCCACTTGGTAGACCAACAACCAGTCATCCATTCCCACTTCAATCCCACTTGGACATTCTTAGAATGTCCATGGACAAAGGCCTCTATCGCGCGAATAAAGGCCTTCTCGTAGGTAGGGAGCAATCACACAGATTGCTCATAATTTTCAGACGACATCAGATGCAATACTGCTGTCTAGGTCTAGGTACAGCTAGCTTCAACAGTCGTCTGTATTTCCCTTTTTAATAGTACCGAGGAAGGCAGCCGCCCCGACGACCACTGCCATCGTTGACGGTCTCCCCCGCAGGCGCCACCATGAAGATCTCCCCCGAGGCAGTCCGTCAGCTCATTGGCGGCAACAACAAGATCGATGGTCGCCCAACACAGGCAACGCTATGGGCTCTGAAGATCCACCTGATCAACGCCCTGCACAAGATTGCGCACCCCATCTACAAGCACAAGGGATTCGCCCTGTACCTCCGCACGGTTGAGGAGCAAGCGCTCGTCCAGAACAATGCGTGGACCGAGCCTGTTGACCCTGGCATCTGCTTTGAGCCGTCGCCCAGCGCCGTCACTGATCACCTGATCGAAATCGAGCGTCACCAGTTCGTGGCAAAAAAGGAGCTGCGCGAAAACTTCAAGGCAATCAAGCTCGTCCTGACACAACTCTTCGAGGAATGCATTGGCGAGGCGTACCACACCGGCGCCTCGGGTATGGGCCAACGCGGATTCGGCCATCTTGCATTGGACGAGATCTTGACGTGGCTCTTTCACCTCTACGGAAAACCGTAGCTGCCCGAAATCAAGCGAGCACTGAAGCGCCTCCACACACCAATGGACCGCACAGCCCCCATCAAGGTTATGTTGCACTAGCTGGAGGAGGTCCAGATGTTTCTCCTCGCCGACCGCGACGAGGACAGCGGCCTCAAGCAAACACAGCTGATCAATTACGCATTGATCAAGCTGGCCGCGACGGGGCTCTATGGCAAAACCCTCAAACGCTGGACAGCAAAGGATATCGCCGACCGCCGCAGCTGGGCCAATTTTTGACGGTTCGCGATCGAGCAGTACGAACGTATGCTGCGCAAGGCAGGCGGATCGACGATGGGCCAGGACGGCTACAGCTCGGCGTTTCACACGGCCGTCGAAGACGAAGCGAATGCGGACGATGACGAGCTCATGTCGTCGGTCACGCGCTTCGCCGAGCGTGGCGTCGAGATGGAAACGAAGGTTGGATCCCTTCAGGCAGAGATCGAGGGGCTTACGACCATAATGACGGCGATGTTGGTCGGCGCGCAGATGCCTCCCCCCAAGCTACATGTATGTGTTTCCCCCTCCGCAGGCGGCGTACTTCACGCCAACGCCCCCCGCCCCCCAACCAGCGACGGCGTTCGTGCAGAACTGGCCACAAGTGGCGCAACCCAACAAGAGGCGCGACGGGACGCAGGGCAGTCCAGCATGGACGCAGCAAGCCCCCCAGCCTCCGCAGCAGGGTGTGCCGCCCCATTTTGGGCGCAGCCTCAATGTCGCGCCCGCAGCCCAGCCCCCTCAGCCCGATCGCATCAACCAGGAACCGGGGGCGTACTTGAACATGACCAAGTTGCATCCCAACTTGTTTTATTATGGCACCTGTGGATACGACACCGACCACGAGGGCCACAACTGTCCCGACCCCAAGCCAGGCCACAATCCCATAATTAAGCGGAATGAGGCACACCTCTTCCCAGGCGCCAGCATGTGCGCGCAGCACAAGAAACTGCCTGACGGAACGGGCCAAGGCAAGGGTTGGTTGATGGCTCAGGCCGCCAGCAAGGGTTTCTACACTATAGCCAGGCAGGGACAACAACCTCGGGCTCAAGTCTTTCAAGACCAACTTCAAGGCGGATCACGATCGGGCGGCCGCAGGTCCAGAGGACGTCGCGGTGGCGGCAGAGGACGTGGTAACTGGGGCAACCAGCAAGGACAGTGGCAGCAGTGGCGCCCCTCTTGACGGTCAGGGGCGGCAAGACCAGAATCGATGCTAAATCTAGTAGATTCAATCTACGACGATTACTTGCCGACCCCCACCCTAACTTCCATACCCACCGACGAGCTGGATGCAACGGACGATGTTACAGTGGTAACATCAAACTGCTTGAGGAAACCTAAGTCAGGCTGTGCCTTACAGCCCCCGCCAGGCTTTAAGGTCAGGCCACCATCTGGTTTCCCAACCATCCCACAGTATGCGCCACTTAGGCTAGAAAATCGGGTAATCCTGCAACACCAGCAAATTCAGGCTGTTACTAAGCCACGAATAATACAAGGCCAGTCTAGCAGGACAGCAGCCTGGAAGTAGATTGTGAATGCAGAAAGGGTCAGGAGTTCCGAGAATGCTCTTTTTGATGTTAGTGCTATTAAGATTGCAGTCGACCTGGCAATTGCAGATGCTGGTAGGACAAGTCACTTCGTCCTGCTAGGTGCACCCGTCTCAAATATAGAAAAGGCTTTAAAACCACTCACCGTACACTTGCCCAACAAGGACACCATCCAGTCCACCCACACGTGTCTCCTCAAGAGACCCGACTTGTCGTGAACTGCGAGGGTGGTGCACATCGTCCCAGGCCTCTCGCACAGCTCCCTCATATCGCTCAAGGTGCTGTGCGACGCGGGCTGCACAGTCACGTACGAGGGTGATCAATGCAAGGTGACGTACAAGAACAAGCAAATATGGACAGGGGTACGCGAGCCTACGACGGATTTATGGGTTCTACCTTTAACTCCAGACGCTACGCGGAGCCCACCAACCTCCGAGACACTGCGCCAGGAGACGGCCAACAACGTCTACCAAATGACGTCGAAGGAATTGCCCGTGCGATTCCTCCACCAATGCCTCTTCTCATCCCCCAAGCAAACGCTCATCAAGGTGCTTGAGAATAGGCAGCTCCCAACGTGGCCCCTGACCAAGGAGGCCGTTGTCAAGCACCTCACCGACCACTCACCGGCTATTGACAAGGGCTCAATGAAGCGGCAAAGGCAGGGGCTACGTTCCACAAAGGAGGATGACGCCAAAGCCATCCTCAAGAAACGCTTGGCCAAGCTGGACAGCAGGACTTCCACCCGCCGCTGGAGAAGGAGGAGCACAATCAGTTATCCGTGTTTGTGCTGAATATTGATACAAAAAATGGAACTATATACACTGACCTTACTGGAAATTTTCTAGTCCGCTCCCTAGACGGCATGGTCGCAGTCTTGGTTCTATACGACTGGACCACCAACGCCATATTGGCAGAGCCCATCGTGAATGCGAAGGAGGCACAATTGTGAGAGTGTTCAAGGAAAAAGTAAAAGTATTTGGCAAAACGAGGGTTCAGGCCCACGTTCAATATCATGGACAACGTGGCGTCCAAGGCAGTCCAGAAGTCCTCGAGGAAGAGGACATTGGGATCCAATTGGTCGAGCCTCACAATCATTACGTGAACGCGGCCAAGCGAGCGATACAGACGTTCAAAAATTTGTTCATCGGGGGAATCAGCGTCTGTGACACCGACTTCCCCACGATCCTGTTGAGCAGGCTCGTGCAACAATGTCAGGACGCAGGCAACCTGCTCCGAACGTCTCGCATCCACCCAAAGGTGTCGGCGTATCACATCCTCAAAGGCGTGCACGATTTCAACAAGGTCCCTTGGGTGCCCCCAGGCACCAGGGCGTCTATCTTCAACCAGCCCGAGCTCCGCGCATCCTGGGGCTCACGGGCCCTCGACGCCTGGTATGTGTCGCCAGCATGGCAACACTACCGTAACTGGCACTTATATGTGCCGTCAGCAGGAGGTTTTTGCACCTCTAGGCAGGCGAAGTTCTACCCACGCCATGCGAGGCCCCGGTCGAGAAGCCATTCGACGAGGCGCAACACCTCGCGGCCGAGCTAGTACACACCATCCAGAAAATGACAGGCGACGAGGCACGACAACCAGGGCGGCATGCCGGGGCCCTCAGGAAGCTGATGACAATCTTCGCCAAGAAGACAGGCGATCTTAGGGACGACTACGTCGTACCAGCGTGGTTGAGCTCGACGCCAACCGCCCCTGCCGTCATTCGAACGGCGCCTCGAGTCCACGGCAGACGAACTCGAGCAAACACGCCTGGAGACATCCCCCAGCGGCGCCTGGTTTAGCAGGCGGAACCATGGGGGGGGCAGCAGAGCTCTGAGGGTGGAGATCAAGCGGCGTCGACCGAGGGTGGAGTGCCCAGAACGGCTCCCCCGGTCGCACCAGCGGCCAAGGAAAAAACCGGACGAGCGAATGACGTGACGCTCGGTCACAAGAGCAACAACATCAAAAACGCCAAGTGCAGGCAAGTGGCGACACTCGTTGACGAGCAGCTCACCTTGGATCGAGAGATGGCTGCCAAGGCCGCCCCCACGCAGCCGCAACGACGATCGCCGCGCCTCAATCCAGCACAATGCGCGGAGCCAGAGCCGATGACGGGACCAGCGCAACCGGCATCCGCCCCGCCCGTCATGCCCACCCCGATTGATTGTTGTGTCGGGACCAAGGGACCAGCCCCTCGTATCAACTCCCCACACATCATCTCTCAAGAGGCGGTCAATTTCCCCACCGCCCAAGTCTGGGGGGACGAGTCAATGGCGTACGTCCCGAGGCACCTCGTGCCGCCAACAACTCAAGACGGCGTCGAGCTCCCTGACATCGAACAGTTTTGCGCCCCGGTCGTACATTCAAAGACGGGCGCGGTCATCACGAAGTACGCCAAGCTCGTGAATGACCCCGACCCTGACCTTCGAAGGACCTGGAGAAATGCAATGGGAAAAGAATTTTGGAACATGGCCCAAAGCGACAAGAAGACAGGCACGTCAGGCATGAACGCAATCTTCCCACTCTCCCTTGAGGAGATGGCACGCATACCCAAGCACAAGACCATCACGTACGCCCGCCTGGCCGTCGACTTTCGACCGTAGAAGGCCGACCCAAATTGAGTACGAATGACGGCAGGCGGCAATCTCATCGAGTATGCAGGCAAACTCACGACTCCCACAGCCGACCTGACAACAGCTAAATTGATTTGGAACAGTGTATTGAGTATATCGGGCGCAAAATATGCATGATGCATGCTTCGACGTCTCGAACATGTAATTACACACACCTTTGGTGCCAGAGGACAACGAGTATATGCGCATCCCCATCGCCCTCCTCCCTGATCACACCGTCAAACAATACGGCCTGCGCGAGAAGGCCAAGAACGGTTTCGTCTACGTCGAGTGCCGCCGTTGCGTCTACGGCTTACCGCAGGCAGGAGCACTGGCCAACAAGCTGCTCAAGGAGCGGC
>JALLPA010001414.1:0-10934 GCA_036939895.1 Thalassiosira exigua | reverse complement strand
CCCTTTCTCAATTCAACGGCGGGATTAGTACATATACGGCGAGTATTTCTTGTTTCTCGCCGACCCGCGGAAAACGGCGGACTTTCTCGCCGACGGCGGACTTCGGCGGACTCGGCGGGAAAGTCCGCCGCTTTCTTGTCTGACGGCCATACGCCCTAAATCGTGTGACTTCCAGTGCAGGCACAGCGACTACCCCGGGGGGGGCATGAAAATTTTGGCTCTAGTACCTAGGTACTGGGTGGCCAGGGTGGGGTATCTACATAAGTATTTACATGTGTAAGTATGGTGTTTGTATGTATGAAGCGGGGTTAACGTTTGGACAGTTCTGGGATGCCAGATGGATAATAAGGGTTTCGGGGGGATATTTCGAGCCATTTCACTGTGGTGCCCGCGATCCGATGAGAACCGATGACGGATGACCCCCCGCGCTCCGACAAGTGACTTCTCGACGGACAATCCTGTGCCAATTTTATACCGATTCCGATGTGATAGAGTCTTGTGGCACATGATCTTCGACGGTCCCAGAAGATGTCCGTCCGTCCGCGAGCTTCGCGTTGCGCTCAATCACGAGCAAATGGGCCTATGTATTCTGTACCTCCCACGAAGCTTGAATTAATTCCCGCGTGTCCGTCCGACCCACAGTGCCAGTGCCACCTGGCGTCCGTCCGCATATCTACGCTACATCCCTCTCGCCTCTCGCACCCTTCTTCCCGGAATTTTTGGCATCGAAACGGCATCTGCGGAAGACGGAGAAGAAGAAGTTTCGCAGGGACAAGGGAGTCGCCAAAGACTCCGACGAGACTATTCCAGGAGAGCGCGTCATCGGCGAGCTTCTGGAAATGGACCACATCCTCATCCCCGGCGCCATCGACCATTTCGACACTTTTGGACGCTGTCCCAATCATTTTCTCCACAGCATGAAGCCCCTCGCCCCCCCAGCCTTCGATCCCACAAATCCATGGCTGCCGTCATGCTCACCCGTGCTTGCTCGAACCCCCCCTGACAGCATCCTCATCCAAGCGAACGAAGCTTGAAAGGCCACAAAAGGACACCACAACAACAACTATGACCGCTGGTATGGCGACAACTACTTGGAACCCTGCCCCAGGGTCTGGGCGGAACAGCAGATCGGCCCCGGGGTAGTTACTTTTTTGGCCAGCGCTAAGTGGACGATTCTCCAACCCTCGCCTGAGTCGACGACAGATCGCTCGCAATGCGGCTCTGGACACGGCATCAAATCGAGGTCACGCTTCCCTCTTTTGAGCTTGCTCCAGCTCACGATGATATACCCATCACCGACCTATCCCACCGCCGCCCTCAGTCAGCTGGCAGTGCGCGCAATGTCTGGATTTAGGCGCAGCATCTGAACTTCTCATGTATGACCCTGTCATGTTCTTTCAGTGCATACCATGAGTATCGTGTCATGGTTCACTTGGAAAGGGAACAATCTTTGGTTGGAAAAGTGGCAGCATGCTGCAATCATGCTATCAAAAAACATGTGTGGTGTTTGGAACGGAGGATGAGGAGGTACCATAGTTCACTTCTAGAAGAAACAATCTTTGGTTGGGGGGGTGGGCTCCGCCACCCCCCCCCCTCTTCAAGAATCACTGTTGGCAAGTGGCAGCAGGCTGCATCTTTTTATTATGTTCGAAAAGGAGGATGAGATGTCTTTGTAGCGCTTGACATCCTCTTGGTGCCCCTTAAGGTGTTGCAGTGCAACGTTTGGTAAGCGGCCTAGTATAGTCAGCAAAGACTTGACTAGGTCCAACTCCAATGCGTCCAAGTCCGCTAATCCGAACTGGTCCTCAGATGTGAGGACATCTACGCAGAATATTATCTAAGGACAAAAGTCAAAGGTCTTCAAGTTGTACCGGCAAAATCTTTGAGGTGTAAATTATTTTCCACGTAGGAATAATACAATAGAAGAGGGTCGCAAAATAGGTCTCTAAGATGTATTTCATATGTCTTTAAGATGGATTTTGAAAGTCCCACAGCAGACCGATACACTATGAGTAAATTCTTGTCTATTTCTATGTCCAGATTTTTGGCAGCCCTGAGACCCTTGCCTGGCGTTCCACCTATGATGGATCAATAGCCGAGGTTATTGGCTATCAAACCCTATGCGGGGGAGATTACCAGAGCCCCCGAAGTCTGTATATGGACATCAATGTGGCGGATACCATAGCTTCACTACCTATTGTCTCTTGTCATTCATTGTTGGTTGTGTGGTGTGGTGTGGTGTGGCGCTTGAACAGTGGATTTATCTACCTACTCTAAAATGAGTAATCGAATTAATAGAAATTTGAACCCTTCCTAACACAGTCGAGTCTCCACTATTGTTGACACTCAAAGAATTGTGCTTTTCTCTGTCGCATCAGGAATGGTACGTTATGCTGACAATTTTTATTGGAAAATTTTGCGGACGCACAAAGTTGGGGGAACTTCAGGCAAAACTTGGCGGGCAACATATGATATACGGCAAATACCTCTACAAAATGTTAATAAGGAGAAGAAGAACCCACCAGAACACAGGGGGGTGGGTTCCCTCGATCCTGCCCTGCTTAAGCCACCCTGACTACTTCTATTGAGGCTTGGAATAGGAGTTTGAAGCTTGGATTGCAGGAGTTTGATTGCAATAAGGCTGAAGTTGTTGCAAAAATACAAACATTGACACTAGGCCCCTTTCTTTTTGGTAGCTCACAACCACTGGGGACTTCTGAAAATTAGGCGTGTGTATCTTGATAGACTCTGTGTAGACGGCGCGAGTGTAGCGGGGGAATCTGGACCTGCTTTTGCGATATATATTGATTTTCCACCTGACAACGAAGAAGGCACGAGACAACCCCTGCAAGTCCCATTCTCATCATATTTGACTGCCAACGGTGCCCTGACTCATTTCCTTGGCCTGTGCGTGACCAAGGCCATATTGTACTTGGGGATATGAGCCCTTGAATACATCATTCCCCAACTAGGGGAACGGGCGACTCGCTTTGCCATTTCCTTCGCAGCCATAGCCCAGACGGCATGTTTTTGACCCAACGCCCGACAACGAATCAAATATCTGACTTCCGAGGCTCCCAAGGCCTCGCCAGACCGCGCCAAATCTCGCGGTCGCCGAGAACATCTGTCCGGAATACTTCGACCCTGGCTCGGCAATCGTCACCTCTCGACAGTCCTCTCCTCACGAGACCATTGCCTTGACTTGATCGTCGCGGTCGAATTTCTAACAATGAATTTTATCATTCTTTACTGGATGCCAAAGCATTGTGGCAGCTTCGGAAGCTCTCTCCCCCTCCCACGATTCCAATACAATCCCAACGAGGTGTAGGTCTCCCCGAACCCTATCGAATACAAATCCGTCCCTATTTCCCCCCCGTCCACATTCCCCGCGCCCGCTTCAATCCTTGGAACACGACTCGGTCTTGCGTAATTATCACGTGTCTTCAAGTACTCCCGAGCCTCGGTTCCGTCAGCGAAAATGAGCACCCTTGAAAAAGAGGACCGCGCGAAAAAGTTCGCGCCCTCGGTGCCCCCTCCGCTCCTTTACCAGTAGCCTCCGTATCCTCCTCCTCCGTATCCGCCGCCGTAGCCGCCCCGTCCGTACCCTCCGTATCCACCACCGTAGCCGCCGCCATAGCCGTACTGTTAGATTCGCGTTAAGGAACCGGTAAGAGAGCAAGGAGAGGGTTAGAACCTTGGAATGTTTTCCTTTCGACCCAAAACGGGAACAAATCGCGCTTCCGGAAGGGCCAGGGGGGTGTGTGCTCTCGCATGTGCTTTTGCTTCGCTAATCTCGTGAATAATTTAACAAAACTCTTCGTCTTCGTCTCGATCCCGTATCGGCCTGCGCGCGTGTCCCCTGGCGCGAGCCTTCCCTTGATGTTCGACGACGGCAGTTTTTTCCCGAGGGGGAGAACCTGCCACACGCCTCAATAGCCCATGGAGCCGGAGTAGCCCATGGAACCGGAGTAGCCCATGCCCCCCCCCATGGACCCGTAGCCGCCGCCACTCACGTTGGGGTAGTAGTCTCTCGAGTACCTGCGACGGGCGCGCCGTTCTCTGGTTTCGGGGTAGTTGTTCATGTTGGAGTAGCCGAGTCCGTAGCTTCGGAAGTGAGTCGAGAGGGTTCGAGGAAGAACGGGGAGGCGACACGAGAGAGACCATGAGTACTTACGTGAGCATTTGGCAGAGGGAGAGAGGGGGCGGATCATGCCGGGGAAACGAAGCAGCGATAAGTCGCGACACTCACCCGCCGTTTCCTCCGTAGCCTCCCCTTCCGTATCCTCCGCCTCCGTACTGGAAAAGGGCGGGGTTCGACGAAGGTGAGCCGAACGGAAGCCCCCGATTGCACCGCAAAGGGAATTCAAGAAGGCCAGTGATAACCACGTGTTCAAACTCACACCCATTCCACCCATTCCGTAACCACCGCCGTATCCTCCATATCCGCCGTAGCCTCCGTATCCACCGTAGCCTCCATACTGCGAAGCGACGACAGAGGGTTTGCCGGCATTTTGTGAGGAAACAAAATGAAACATGCACACGAATCGAAAGCCTTGGGATATCCCAAAGGCGCACTCACGCCGCCGCCCCGTCCATACTGAAACAATGCGTGGGAAAAGATGGGAGTCGAGGTGGACGATGGATGAGTCGGTTTCGCAAACGCAACAAATCAAGGGAACGACCCGAGGCCGGGACTTCTCGGGCGAGGCGCGCATCGCGCTGCTGCGGCGAAGATCTTCTGGCGGGGCGGTCCTGCACCGAGTCCGTAGACGGGAGCTCCCTCGGCCCTGGCGGGAGCTTTCGAAGCCCCGTGCGTTGGTGGCCGGGTCGCGAACGGTTCCACGCCGCCCTAGGTCGTCGCGACTGGCCTCGCTTGATTTCGGTCCGTGCCCCCGGCGCCTGCCCCCAGCGCGACGGCAGAAGGCGGCCTTGGCCCGAGTCGTTCCCCCGCAACGGTCGATTGCATGCTGGGATGTACACTCACGCCGCCGTATCCCATGCCGTAGCCGCCGCCGCCGCCGTATCCCATGCCGTAGCCGCCGCCGTAGCCTCCGTATCCGCCGCCGTAGCCGCCGTATCCTGTGTAGAACAAAAGTATATCAGCGCCTCTTTCGAGCATGTTTGCTTATATAGGGGGAGGCGGACTCACCGCTTCGCCTGCCGTTGCCGCCGTCTGAGGAAACGCGAGGTCGGACGGACAGAGAAATCGACCAATGCGTGAGCCGTTGCGCAAGAGGTCGCTCGGAACGTCTCGACGCCGAAAAACGACGCGACGGGAGAGTAACTCACATCCGCCGGAGCCGCGGTTGTAGGCCGTCATGGGAAAGGACCAGTCGTCCCGCCAGACGTCGCTGCCGGAGAGGACGGGGGAGGAGGAGACGTCGCGGGAGGGGATGTCGCGGCGGAGGGCGAGGCCGGAGCCAGAGGAGCCACCTCTGGGGGTTAGATGATCGCGAAGGAAGAAATAAGAATGCGGAGAAATGACACGTGAAACACACCGTGAATGATTTGTTGAGGAAGGGGGTTTCAGGCCATCAAAGCACGAAAATGGAGTATGAGAAAAGGGCAGAAGGGGGGATTGAAAACGCGCGTTTGTCACGTCAATGCCAGGGAATATAGCACAGCCGGGGCCTGCTGAAGGCTACGACAACAAAGGCCACTGCCACCCCTGCTCGCTCGCCTCCTACAGCGCCATGTGGCACACGATGGGCGCGCGACGGAATATGACACAGCTGGGGCCTGCCGAAGGCTATGGCGACAAAGGGCCATCAAAGGCTATCACAAAAAAGGCCATAGCTATCCCTGCTTGCCTCGTAAGACCCCTGGATGGCACATGATGGACACATGACACGTCAAGGTTCATCAAAGGCTCGAGAGGCACATCATGGGGGATGCCGCCGAACAAAGCACTCCTCAGGTCTGAAACTCTAGAGACCCATGGCACACATCATCAAGGGGCCTCCTCAGCGACACATGATGTGCACATGACGCATCATGGCTCTGCAGAAGAAGCTCAAGAGACATTGAGGCCGTCCCTTAGCCCCACATCTCAACGGCGCAAGGGCCGCTCAACGAGGGCGAGGGCCAGGCGCACGACGCATCGGTCAGAGGCTCGCGGGGGCGACGCCGAGCTCCCGTCGCTGCCCGCCCCCCCCCCCAGCCCCCGGTCCCCAGCCTCACACGAACAACGGCGAAATCAACGGCGAGGAAACGAAAACTCACCCGTATCCCCCCCCGTATCCTCCTCCGCGGCGATAGCCGCTTCGGTACGGTCCGTACATTCCCCCTCCCCCTCCTCCTCCCATCCCGTAGCCGTATCGGGACATTCCCCCCCCTCCTCCTCCCATGCCGTAGCCCATGCCGTCGTCCCAGACGTCGTTCCAGTTGGCGAACTCGCGGAGGGCGTTGGCCAACGCCGTCTCCTCGTGACGCTGAGCTTGCTCTTGCTTTTGGAGCATCTGCCGCTGGGGGAACGCGACCGACGCGACCTTCTGCTCGGAGAGGCGGGGGACGGATTTCCCCACGTTGCCCGGGGCGGAGAAGGGGGAGGGGGTGGTGGTGAACGCCCCCGCCAAAGAGAGGAGGGGGGCGAGGAACAGGGCGACGGCGGACTTCATCTTGGGAGACTTAGTTAAAGAAAAAAACGGCGCCGCCGGGTGTTGGTCGAGACTGACGGGCGCTAAAAATGCTCGGCGAGCTCTCGGTTCGATTTGGGGAGTCTTCTATCCCACCTAAGAATGCTGCTGCTGCTGCTGCCGAGAGCGAAGACGTTGCTATTTTTTTGCTCCGGCGGAAATGACAAAGCTGAAGTCACACACACGATGGTGATGATGACGCTCGCTCTTTGGCGGCTCTTGTTTGGCTCTCTCCTTCGTGCGTTTGTTCCGAGAGTTCGCGCCTTTTTTTTTCGGCTTTCGGCCTCGCTTTGCCGCGCCGCGCGGCCCGCGCCTGGCAGGGGGTCTGACTCCGCCTAGTCCAGGCTGAGTCCACCGCCGGGTCATGCCGAGGTGGATGTTGAGAGGCTCGTAACATGTTTCGGTTCCGAACCTTTTTCCGTCCATCCCCCGTCGCCGTTTGCCTTCGACCCCCCCCCCCGCTAAAAGCCACCAAAAGCCAACGGTCGCTGTTCGTCGATCCCCCCCCCCCTCCCATGTGCGCCCAATGCCACCACGCACCGCTGCATTTGTTATTTCGCGACGAACGGCAAACGGCAACAAATGACAAACATCCAATGGTGAGCAGCGGCACATCGTCACCGGGCGCTCCTGTGGACGGGGCCGCAACGATGCAAACATTCGCTGCGACTGGGACGCCCGGCAGGAGAGAGACTTTTGCCGACGAACGACAATGGAACGGGGGGAAGCGACGCGGCGCAGGAGGAGGTTCTCGGGCGGCGTACACGGAGGCATCGTTATCTGCTCCTCTCGTAGACGACGAGAACGGCCACGAGGAGACAAACGTCGACGATGAGGAGGGGTGCCAACGACGACGACGGTGGGATCGTGGACCGCCGTAGTGCGAGAGGCTTCGACGGTTGACGGTCGATGCGGACGACGGTGCCATTGCTTGGCTCCATATGGCCGCAGCAACGACGGTGGCTCGTGCGGGCTGCAGCGATGGCGATGAGGGGCGATGCGGATGGACGGCGGTGAGATGGAGAGAGAGGTCGGCAAGAAGCGTGGTGGTATGAGTGGCAGCACCCTTGTTGGCTCCCGAGGGCAGCAGCGGCAACGATGACGGCATGGCTCTTCCAGATGCGGAGACGAGTGGGCCTGGCGATGGCGCTGCCTCCGATGGCTCCGGCCATCTCCGCCACTGATGCCCCGGTTAGTCACGATAGCATTGCCACCGCGTAAGTATCCTCTTTTCTAATCCTATCGATAATCAAAATAGCAATCATCTTAGTTGATGATGTATTAGCATGTCAAGTTAGGCATGGTTCATATTGGGACTGTAACTCCCCTTTTTTGCTGATTTGGGCAAATCACGATCCCTGCCAAAGACACCATGACAAAATTAAAGTTTCGTTCATTGCACTTCCTCGTATATCCCCCTCCCACCAACCCTTTTTACAATGAAACAACTAATTTCAACTACTTGGTTGTC
Organism: Thalassiosira exigua; assembly: GCA_036939895.1. NCBI lineage: Eukaryota > Bacillariophyta > Thalassiosirophyceae > Thalassiosirales > Thalassiosiraceae > Thalassiosira > Thalassiosira exigua. The sequence goes on along the minus strand of JALLPA010001414.1, from coordinate 2,828 downwards.
GTCTTTTGTCGTTAATTTCTTTTCAATAGTCAAAACAGAGGTAATATTTGCAACTTTCTCTTCAAATTGGGCAAAGCTTGATTCAATTATCAAAGCTTTGTCGAGATACCATCAGATGATTGCTCCAACAAGGACAACATCGCGAGGGATATTTTATGTAGCTTCTAACGGAGGCCTCACAACAGATGACTGCAGAAGAAACCTGTACTTCATGCACTATATCTTCTATGTGTGGCCACCATGCATTGAATTCGATCATGTCAAGCAAGATAGTAGGAGCAGACGGGTCGTGAATGGTATAGTTTTTATTTCAAAAATACCAAGAGTGGGTGAATTTGGAAAGGTCAATGGTGATGTGTTTGATTTGAAAAGAGGTCAATGGTGATAAGTGTACTTTGAAGGTGATATATGCAGAAACAAGTATGATAATGGTGATAAGTTTGCATAGGTAGAGGTGGGGGTTTCAATCAGTTTCGATAGGTATCGCAGCTAGGTAGATGAGGACTCTCCATTCACCAAGAGAAGGGGGCAAACCTATCTTACAATTCAACTAAATTGACCCAGAGAACAAAGCAGAGGTCAAGTAATCCAGCGGTATCAGACCCCCTCGTGCCTGGCTGGTCAGCTCGCGCGCCCGTCACGCACGGACTTCAATGACAGCCATCGTTCATCTGACGTGGGAATCAGTAATGAAGTCGTCATATTTGGCGGGAGAGTCGATGACGTGGTCCTCGCGTTGACACGGCGATCCCGAGAATTCAACGAGGGGGGGCGTACGTACGTACGTGAACTTGATGTGACGGCTGAGTTGTCTTGACGTGATCACGTGAAAGACTTGATATATCCACACAACACAAGCAAAATGGGAGACACGGCAATGAGCGACCGCGGGACTCACCTGGGGTTGGAGGCCGGGAGTGAGTATGGCATGACCACGCAGAGTCACTTGGAGCCATGTGCCGCCGCCTGTGATTGGACAGCGTGACATTTAGCAGTGGCGACGATGACTGAGATCAGGAGTAGGAGTGGCGACGACGCCAGCGGTAGCAGCAGCAGCAGCAGTGCAAATGATGCAACATGCTCCTCATTCTTCTTGCTCTTTGCTTCAGCTTGGGTCAGCAATGCCAACCAAGCTTTAGCTAGAATAGCGTAGCGATTTGGGAACGGAGATCGGGAAAACTCCGGCGGAGATCAAGAACAACATCATGGCAGACGACGCACCGACTGGGACAGCCCCAGCCGTCGACAGCGGCGGTGGGGATGCCGAGGACTCGGCCCAGATCGGGGCCAATGAAGCGACCAATGACGCAACGGGCAGGGTACCTGCCCAGAACACGAGGGTGGCGACGTTCCAGGCGGTGTGTCAGGCCCTCGTGGTCAGCAATCCGGGGGGAATGATGGCCCAGATGATGCAGACTATGTTGGCGCAGGCGCTGACGGCTGCCGAGCAGCAGACGCAGGCGGTGAGCGCCACGATGGCACCAACAGTCGCTGCCACTGCTGTCACGTCGAGGGGACAGATGCAGGGGACAACACCTGTCACCCAGACGCCGTCCGCAAGGGCCCAATGCGTGACGGTGCTGTGACGGTCGAAGAAGCGCTGCGGTTGCAACAGGGTTTCGTGGGGCTAATGACCCACAGGCAGAAGTGGTGGCAGCGACGCAGCCACAGGGAAACCACGTGACACCCCAAACCCAAGGGGGAGGAGAAGGGTAGCTTGTCCACAACGGCAACGTGCAACCGATGCCTCCCCGTGTATCCCTATTGGCAATCCGACAGCCTACATGGGAGGCAAAGTCGAGTTGAGAGCCCTCAAAAAGGCTGATGGCCATGATATCCCTCTTGTAGATCAAGAGTTACTTGCGAGGCAGATCGCCACCGAGCTCGAAGAGTTCACTGCTGAGTTTGGCAAGGACGTTGATTTGTCCACATTATCATGGAGCGAGAAGCAGTACTACTTGAAGTTGCACGAGGCCAAACAGGCTGCCTCGACAAACCACAGTCTGAAAATCGAAGAAGCGCTCAAACAGACCAATTCAATCATCCCTCACAGCACAAATATGAAGATGTTCCTCGAAAATGGATGCATATGGGCCGAAAGTGATTGATCTTTCGCCCTTGCATTGAAATTCACTGAAACGAATAGATGCATAAGATTAGAAAATATGCCATAGCTCAAAAAATTCACCACCAACTCTGACAGCAAGCAGCTCCTACGAAAGGTCTAAGTGAGACCTACCTCTCAAACGATTCCTGACTTCATCAGGGCGTGGGCCCCCTTCCATCTGAGGCAAAAGTTGCTTCGACTAACAAATAGCTATTGAGAGTTGTCTGAGATCCATTTCAAAATTTCGAAATTTTTAAAATTAAATGAGAGATGATTTCTTGGGATTGCTGTATTGTATGAAAGGCGGCGGCCGCCGCCCAGCACGGTGGCCCTTTTTAATTTTATGTAGGTATGGTATCTACTTACGTTCGTATGAAAAGTTTGGGTCCTCGCCAGCTATGGTACGTACTACCTAGGTAGTGTCGCGTCCTCCTCGCGGCCGGCCGTCGGCGATCGCGCGCGGCCATAGCGTATCTACCTACCTAGGCATAGTACCTAGGTACGTCGCTCGTTGTGCTTCCATCCCCGAAAAGAGAACTCCACCCGCTCTAGAATGTACCTGATATTTTTCGTCCACTGATATTGATTCAGTCGGCGGTCGGCGGGCTACAACACGCGAGCCACTAACAAAATGTAAATATTTATTTTCTCGGTGAAAACCACGAATTTTTTAATGTTTGATATGTCTAACTGTTCGGAACGATCGATCGCAATCGAAAAA
>JALLPA010001413.1:0-10935 GCA_036939895.1 Thalassiosira exigua | reverse complement strand
GACAAAAATATGAGGGAGGGAGGTCACCAATTCGTAGATTTAAGTTGTGGTTCCCTAACAGACCTCTAAACAGCTAAGGTATTAATTTACAGGCGGCACCGTTGCAGTGACAACAATCCATCACGTTCCCCGTGGTCGCTAATGAGAACGTTTATTTATTCTCTATATAGTGCAGCCCTACCTCTAAGGTATGCCCTGCTCCCTGCCTTTCATGAACTGCCCAAATGCCTCGTAACCATTGATAATGTCATTATCCTCAACATTCTCTGCGGACCAACTGTTCCCCCTGATCTTATGGATGGAGACCTTGAGAATGTAGTTTATTCAACATGTGCATCATTCTATTGTATATTCATCAGAGACAGCTAGTATGACAGCTCATATCGTGGCAATATACCCCTGCTTGCTCTCTTCTGTCATCAACATTTCCACATAGAAACAAAATAGAGGCCCTTGTAACACACTCACCATTTCCTCGAATAAACAAGAATTGGGCTTACAAGATGTGACACACACTGTGATAATCCTTCGCATCACCAGCACTCAGTCATCGGAAGGCCATGTTTTAAGACACTTGTTACGGTACATATGCTACCATGCACCATGCACAACATTGCACTGAATTATCATTTGGACCAAATCTTATACTTTGATCAAACAATTCTGCCAGATGCTCCAAATCTCTGAATGATCAACTATTCGGGGTACAAGTGGATACCGTTGTGTGAAGGTGGAACTTTCGCGTCGTGAAGAGGAACGTGTGAGATAGGAGTGTGCAACGAAAACAGAAGGGTAGTCAAGTGAGCGCAGCTTGATGCCAATAGACCAAGAAGGTCAAGAAGTGATCACCAGGTGAAGATGAAGCATTATTGTGATTTCCAACTCTCGAACGGACGGGTATCATGAACCTGACATACTCCTGTGGCTCATGAATCTCTCGGACTGATAGGTATCAAACGATTGGCTCGTAGATTGTAGCAAGGGAGTAAGATGACATATCTAACTCTAACGCGGTAGTTGTAGGCTCTTTTCAGTTTACTTAAAACGAATTTTATGATATGATGCCAGTCTCACCTCGGAAATTTTATGAAAGCAGTCTCCAGCTCTTGCTATGTATGAAGCAAGACCACCAAGATGGTCAAACCTACATAATCTTGGACTCCAAGATTGTCCTAAAAATGTTTTGTGATGCCAAGATACTCCAAAAGTAACACACTTTCTTTGTCCCAAACGTGTCTTGGTCACAGTTGTGGGCACTCTGCATTGCCAAGCATCTGCGGTGTCGATTATTACGCCATGTAATGATGGACCCCTATATTATCACAGCAATCATTACCCCATGTAAAATGATAGGCCTCGATACTGCCTCACTCAACACCAACATCAAACACAGGATAAGCTTAAGGGGTGTATTGTACCATATCAAGAAGAGGTTTGATCCAAGTTGGCTTTGCTGAAGACATAGGATTGTTGCAAAGTGCTATGTCTTTTATGAGGGAGTTTAATTTGATTGAACAAACCAAGTATGGGAGTTCAATATTGAAATAGGAGAAGTTAACGACTGCACAAAACTTCAAGTGCTATTTACAAGGATCCAAGCTTTGCTTCAGAAGGAGAGCCAGGCAACCTACAAGATGGCTGCTTATGAAAGTGTTGCCCTACTGTGTCAAAACAAGACATGTATAGGAAAAAATACTGGATTGCCATCACAAAAAGACATAGGCTTAAAAGTTGGCAACAAATGGACGTCTGCAACAGTGTGGTAGATGGAATTCTGTCAGCCTTTCTATAAAAATGCATCTACTTTCGAGAAGGAGGTGATTCTTTAACCCATTTGTTGCCTCACTTTTCTCAAGCATTCTCTCTGCAATGAGATTCCAGTTTGATTAATAAGGAGTGTTGAATGAGACAGCATGGGTCCATTGTGGGAGGGAACCTTGGGGATTCGAGATCGCAAAATAGCGATAGAGATTGGCCGTTTGTTCTAGCAATGCATGATTGAAGTGGGGTCTTATCGAAGTGATCTTGTGAAAGGAGTATCGTGGCAAGATCCATTGATTTTGAGATGATCTTGGGGTGCAAGATCAACATAAGCATGGACTATCTTGTTACATTGATCTACAGATGATTTTGGTTGACTTGCTTACCACATTATGTCACAAATGCTATTGAGATATATCTGAGGATTGCTCTAAACAAATTTAGCTGTCAATATGATTTTTCGAGGCTAATACGAAAGTCTATCACTGGAACTACTGAGTTAGAGTGAGATATTTTACCTTATTACCTTGCAATAATCTATGAGCCAATCATTTGTTATATTTTCCAGTTCGAGAGGTTCGTGAGTCATATGAGTATGTCTGGCTCATGGTACCCGGATGTTCTACAGACGTTATTCTATTTTCAGAATATCATCATTTCTTGATAGAAAATGGTATAAATTTAAACATCTGACTTTAAATCACAAATAGTCCTAAGGTACTGTTTGAATATTTTGGTTGCTCTAGATACTATGCATGTTGTTGCTAGGCCTCAATAAGGAATGGGGGCAACGAAACTGGCATGGACAGACTATGCTTGGAAACAACATTTTGCTCTTATTGTGGTGAACAGTACCCCCATTTTTTCTCATGACAACTTGTGACAATCAAGCCTCCTATCACAGTAGAATATCCCAGAACATTACACATCAGCCAACAGCTCCTGGAATGAGAAACGGAGGTTTTTGTCAATTTTTGGTCCAATGTCCTACCCTTCCCCCCATCTTAGGAATATCACATTGATGTGGTGATTGATATGGGGACTATGGGACATGTTTGGGAAAATTTCTGGTAAACAATGTGTGGCTTTTCACAACTTACAACATCTGAGTTTCCAATCATAGCAGAATAGTAGTTCTAGGTGTGCAATATTATGGGCAATATGTACGTTGGCCAACAGGCTTAGGATGAGAAATGGAGGTGTTTGTCGTTTTTTGGTAAGATGTCCTACTCTCTCCAACAACTTAGGAATAGCATTGATGTGTTGATCGATACGCGAGTTCACTCCAGATATTAGGGATTTCATGGTCTCACTGCTTAGGACCATGGCCAAAAACCTCGGTAGTGTAAAGCAAAAGTCTGCGGCGGTGTCACAGTTAACCCGGAACAATCATGGCACTATTCACCCACTTCCATCTCTCCTGAGAAAACTCAACTTTGATGTCATGGGATCGAAAGAGGCTGAAGGCGAACTCAAATTCAGCCAAATTGATGAAGATGCAAAATTGTTAGGTTGAAACTTCTGTCGAGAGGTGACTGCACACCTACAAGAAAGTAACGGAGTTAGAACTTAAGCTCAAGCAAAAGAAGTTCCGGAACAACCTTTACTCTGGACTTATACTTATGAACTTGGGAATGGCGGGAGTACAAGTGATCAAAGCCAATTTGAAATGTTCGACCGAATTAAAAGATCGAGAACTTGCTGGTCTCACGATAATCAAAGTGATCAAGACAGGCCTCCCAGATGCCAACCTTAAACATCTTGGGCTAGGTAGATCAGGCTTGCAGAAAGACCTTTATAGAAGGGAACTACTTGTTAGGCTGGATGCCAACAGCAAGGGACGATGACTGCAACATGGGCACGGCTGTCGTTCGAAAAGTGTCTAGCATGCTCAACGCTCGAGTTCCAAGGACTGGTTTTAAGATGTTCAAACAATTCGAGAAGAAGAAGGAAGACTTAGATGTCAACAGAGCAACTACAGAATATCTCCATGCAGATCTGTGGGAGGGATCAAACGCAGACGTGATAGAAATGCTGATGCAGGAGGAGCTGATGGACTCAGAGCAGATGGAAAAGATAATCAATGAGCAATGTCAGGCACAAATGAAACCGTTACTAGAAGAGTTGAGAAAGCTTAGGCAACAATTGCAAGCAAAAGATACAGGCCTACGGACCAGCCATCCTTCCGACGACACATCAAATGGTCACAACGAAAATGGCATCTTGCAAAACTCCAGTGTACTGCCGAAGATAGAGCAAGCAAATCTGAGATGGGATAACCAATACCAAGGCATCTACGGCCAAAGGAAAGGTCCGAATCAGAATCAAGGTCGCAGTCGAGGTCCAGGTCACGGTCGAGGGGGAAGAGGAGGAGGGCGCAGCAGTGGCTCTGATTGGAGCTAAACTGGGATTGCAGGCAGGAAGAAAACAACCAGAGAGCAGCAGAAAGAATGCTGGATCAGTTTGGGTTGAACCTACTGAAATAAGACGACTTTCTAGCTGACCCAAAGCTTGCTGCTGAACACAATGTACAGAATGCTTTGGAAGGCATATGGAATCTGGAGTATCAAGCATTGTTGAAAAATATGAAGTTCCACCTTCTGACTACATTCCAAAAGGTACCATCACGAATTGGCAATCTTCTTGGGTTATCTCTTTCTTTCTACCTGTTCAAAGCCCCCACCCCTAACCAAGATATTGATTAGATTATCTATAGGTTGAGGGATGATGTCCGCCGGAAAACATTCTTCTATGGACAACCTGAAAATATTAATAACTACAACCTAAAAATATATATCAAGTAGTACTGCAAACCCCCAGAGGCCTCAACATATATCGAAGACAGATTGAATCGTGTTTGAGCAGACTATAAACTAGTGCAACACGAGGAAATAATGCAATGCAACGCCTTTTTTAATTGCCCTACACTAAGTGCAGTGAATCTTGCAATTGATTGTACTAACCTAAATGAAAATGTAGCACTTTTAGGGCTACACTTAGTGTGTGCACCTAATGTGCACTTAATGCCCAGCTAAAGCTAGGCAAAATCATATGCACCTGGAAGAATCTACTCGTCTAAAGATTTATACTAGTATTGCAATATTGAGATAGAAATACAGTTGAACCGATATTAATCTTTACAGTTGGTAAAGAATGTAGGCCTTTTGTTTATCAATCACACAGGAGTTCCCAGAACACTACCATACATACCTTCAATGTCTTCATCTTTTTCATCTCCATCTTCATTTCCCTCTTTGTCATTCATTCCAGAGAAGAGATGCTTCTCATTTGGAAATAACCACAAGTACAAATCCTTTCCATATCTAAATAGCTATTCACATGTTCATTGGGCTTCTTGAATTCTTCCCTAGTCCACTTTTCCATGAAGTGATCTCGTACATCCTCGTGGTGTAGATAAACCCAACTGCAAGCTGATGTCTCACTCTGATGACAAGGTGCTGATACATGCGGGTCTTTGTCTGATCACGTCTAAACCATATTATGCATCCCACTTGTTGACCGTAGGTTGCCCTGGATCTTGAAGAGCAGAGTTGCACCTGGTACTCTCATAGTAGTTGGTCATGTGGTCAATAAATTTGGCATAAGCCAAATCATACTGCCCCTCTATCAGTCAGCCCAACTCGACCATCCTGACCTTGGTCTGGGCAAGAGGATTTATCAGTACACTTGTTTGAAAGGAAGGCAGTCCAATTCTAGTGCAGACTACACAAGACTTTGCACTAGATGGCCATTTAGTGCAAATGGGGAGAATTGCATTAAAACCTAGTGCAGCCCTTGCACTGCTAGTGCATAGTGCTATAGTGCAGGTAAATTGGATGCATTAACACAAACCTATGCACTGGATTTTAATGTGCACTAAGATGGTACACACTAGTTTATAGTCTGTTTTTGAGTTTGAGGCCCACAAGCTGCAGAAAACAACTATTTGGCACCCAAAACCAACATATATAACAGGTCAACAATGAACTATGGAAAACAACCTGAGGGAAAGCAATAAACAGATGACCCTAGCAGCAGACAAAAAACTTAGGCGGTGGATTAGTCGAACCAGAAGTATATGATGAAAAGGCGTGGGATGAACACTTAGTTGAAAACTCCACGTACCAAGTCATATTGCATCCTATGGTGTATGCTAAAAGAGTCTCAATACGATGTCAATTGGATGAGTTTCCGTCTGAAGCCTTTAGCATACTGCCTGAGAGCGAAAAGATCTACTTTTGTTGCCCGACAGACAAGTCATATGACCGACTCATAAGCAAGTTCTACTTGGCGGTCAAAGTGCACAATACACCATGGAAAACAAGACCAATTGTGGCTACTTTTGGAAGGTTTCTCCACCGCCTCTCATGCTGGTCAGAAGTCTATCCTTAACAGCTCAAAGATCACAGCCCCACGTACTTACGTGACAGTTGTCACATGCTGGAGCTGGAGGAGCTCTAGATGAGATTGGGGAACTACCCCAGGGGTCGAAACTCTTAACCATGAGTGCTACATTGGTGTACACTAATATTGACACGGACCACGGCATTGAAATATTAGAAAAATTCATTGAAATGTTTCAAGATAAACTCACAAAGGAGTTTCCCAAAGAGCTGGTACTCTGGACAATGAAAACCATCATGAGATTCAATGTCTTTGAGTTTGGTACTCACAATATCCAACAATTATGCAGAACAGCGGTGGACACTCTTTGCTGTGTGCATGTACGCTAAAATCCATTACTACTGCCAAGAAATATACGTACTCTTGGCTAAGTACAAGAGGTACCTTATTTTATACACGCGGCTTATCAACAGCAGATGCGGCATCTGAAACAACCATGACAACCCTGCAGCCAGGGATTGCTTCTGCTACGATGCCAATAACTTTGCCGGTGGTAAACTGAAACGGGTCAGCAATGAGCGTTGTGAAACAGTCAATTTTATATCACCAACGAGCTCAATTGCATAGAAAAGTATATTTACCAAAATCCAATGAATCTCTATCTCTACATCACTGAGATTTCAGTCCACCCGCAAGGTGTGATGAAAGGAATGATCTTTGGCAAGCTGATCGATTCCACCGGCAAAAAATCAAGAGAGAGGACTACCTGGAGGTGATTCGCTTGGCTTACCTTCGACTGAGAGCAAGGGGCTAGAGCTAGAGGGCGGACCTACCGAAAGAGTGGTCGGTTCATAGCAGCGGCAAAACAGTTATAATCAAAGCTATCAGTGTAGAAGACGGAAGACATATCTCCCAGGGAGTGATTATTTCTACCCATGAAATATCATTCCCCGGGGTTTATGCGCCAGCAGCTAAGGGCAGCCTTAGGCCCCACCTGTGACAACTTCCAGGGAACAAGCGCCAAAGTCAAGCAAGTCATAGTGGCATTTTTGAGGGCTAGGAACCTCAAAGATGACCTAACATCAATGAGATTTTGCCCGTCTGAGCACGCTCAAGGTCCAACCTTGAATGAGACACGTGTTGACCGCCCTACCTAAGGCATATCGCTGAGGCCTACCTCGTGAGACTCACTGCTATTATACTCTTCAACAACCGTTCGATAGAGCATATGAAATTTACGCATCTGGCGAGCTGACACTCGTATTTTAGAAAGAAAACCTGAAAATCGGAAACCAGTTCTGGATATCCCATAACCAGGAATGTCTGTCTAAGTGGTAATTCAACACTGATAAAGAGATATCGAAAGCTGCATTTGCCTGCAGCTTTCAAGGATACACTAGATTGCTAATTCAGAAGCAATTGAACTTTCAAGTTGAATCAACTAGACTATGTTACTTTGAAATGAGCGTTTTGAACGCAAAAAAGGGACAATTCCTTTTGTTCAACAAACTTGCAACAGAACGGACATGTAGGAAAGTGCAGAGATATGTCCATCAACTAGACAGAAGTCAGAAAATTAGACTTGGTATGACGAGGAGGACGGTAGTAGTAACTTAATAATTTCATGGAAAAAGTCTCAGCAACGAACATTTTTACCTGTATAGTGTAGGGATTCCGACGATTACGCGCGATCAAAAATCATCTATTCATGAATATTGGGGTGGATACCATTCAAACATGAAGTGCTTTGTTCCGTTTCCACGTGTCAGACCTCACCCTTTTGAAAACTTTCATCACATCCTGACAATCCTTGACTCAGTACTCTACCATACCATCCCTGGACTGCACCCGCCATGGAATGCAACCCAGGGCTTCGACGCACGCTATGCCAGCCCTGCACCCAGCCCCTGCGCGCTACGAATTGTCATGTGCGCAAACGAATCTCCCCCCCTTGCGCAGCAACCTGCGTGCGACCTGCACGCCATCGACCGCCACGCGCCGAAGAGTCCTCCCCGATCGCTCCCATACCAGTTCCATCCCCGCCACCTCTTTCGCCCCATTCCCCTCCTCCCTTCGCCGTTTCTACCTTCCCGCCCACACCGGCACCCCCGACAGCGCGCTCGCCAACCCCACTCCCGCCGCCATCAAGGAACACGTCCCGACGAGGTTGACGAAGACGATCGTCAGCGCCACCGCGCCCCGAGGACCGACGCCGAAAACATGCTGGAACCGCTTCCGAATCCGTTCGAAGTACGGGGAGATGGCCACGGAGAGGGCGAACCGCGCCGGTCGGATGAGGTTGAGGGCCACGGCGAACCCGGCGTAGATGGCGAGGAAGGCCGGCTTGTTCGCCAGGGGGGACGTCCCCGTCTGAGATGCATTGACGTTGTTTTTTACGTGCATGACATAAGAGAATGTACGAGAGGATGAGGCTGCGAGTCCACAATAGATGTACGCAGAGCTCGATTCAACTGCAATGGATCCTGCGTGGGTCGTTGACGGCGGACGGGTTGAAACGACGCGCAATGCTTCAAAGGAAGGCGCTCTGTCCAAGGATTTGGCACTCGTTGATGACAGAGTTCCGTCCAGAGCCAGATCCAGAGGGATATCTCGGTTCTGGGCTATTTTGCTGTTTGAGGGCACGATTTGTTTCGCTAGCTCTCTACTAGCAAATTGTGACCCCCGGCCAGCGAGCAAGTTTTTTCCTGGACCATTAGAAGTTCAGCCCGAGAAAAGATTTTTCTTTTGATCCAGTCCAAAAGGATGATCGCGTTGTGTGGTCTGAATCGTTTTGTTTTGTTTCGTTTTGTTTCGCAAGTCCGGAGGACGAGCTGTCAATCGCTTCGCCTTCTTCGAAAAAAGCGTGCCACGAGTCCGGAGGACGAGCTGACAATCACTTCGCTTCCTCCAAAAATGTATGTCGCGAGTCCAGAGGATGAGCTGTCGGTCATACTTTGCCCCTCGCGAGTCCGGAGGACGAGCTGTCGATCGCTTTGCCTCCTCCGAAGAAAGCGTATCGCGAGTCCGGAGGACGAGCTGTGGTCGATCGCTTCGCCACTTTCTGTTGTTGTCGCGTCGTTGTCACATCTTTCATAACGACAAGCGTGCGCATCCTGTGCCCCCATGTCCATGGAGGGCTCTGCCCCCCATGAACTGGGGGCCAAAGTGACGCCTCCTCGCTCTATCGTCTCTACACACTCCGAAAAAAGTGTCTTGCGAGTCCGGAGGACGAGCTGTGATGCTTCGCCTCCTTTCAGGGGCACGCATCGTTTTGCCCCCCGGTCCATGGCTCTGCCCCCCCATGGACTGGGGGGCACATCGACAGCTCGAGAGGCCATTTCCCCCAAGCCCGACATTTGTGTTCCGTTGGTGCCAAGTGCCCTCTTCTCTCGATATCGGCCGAATCGACTGCTTTGCTGCCGCATCAAGACAAATCATCGTCTTCGAGCTGGTCGGCTTCAATTGGAGTTCGCCCGTCAGCCGCCCGTCGCCTCCGATCGAAAACTCTTCGAGGCCCCGGCGGACGGATGAAAAATTCCACGGCGTCCAACGACGAAAAACGAATCCACATGCTTCGTTTCTTCGCTCGTCCATGCCAGTCGAGGCTCGAAACTCACCCGCTTGCTGAAGATGAACCACGCGCAGCTCACGGCCACGACGCCGCTGACGTTGCTCACGAATCCGTACGCCAGCAACGCGCTCATCCCGAGCTTCCCCAGGCTCGCCTTGTTCAGCTGCTTCGTCCGCGACAAGATTCCTCGTAGGTTCGAGAGGAACGAATCCGATCCGGAGGAGAGGGATTCGATCTGGGAGGGGGTCAGCGAGTCCTCGGTCACCTCCGCGGCGACGGCTTCCGCCTCGGCTTCCGCCTCCGGATCGACGGCTTCTCCCTCGCCCCCGTCGGCGGACGCGGCGGGCAGCGGCGGGGCAAGCCTCCGACGCGACGCGGCGGCGAGGGGGGAGGCGCATCGGGATCCGGCGAGGAGGGGGGAGGAGGCGGCGCGGGCGCTCGGAAGCGGCGGCGGCGGGCGCGTCGCGCCGAGGGACCCCGGCGAGGGGGAAAACGCCGACGCCGTCGGAAGAGGCGACGGCGGGAGAGGGGAGAGAAAGGCGGCGAGGATCGCCGCCGCGAGGGCCGGAGCCGTCGCTCCGCGCCGACGCGGCCTCGTCCCCGTCGTCGTCGGCGTCATCGTCGTCGGCGGCGTCTCTATCTCTGTCTTGAAGGACGCGGGGGGGTGCGCCGTAGCGTTTCGATGAGAGTAGGTGAGAGAGAATGTCGACGTTGTTTTCCGTTCGAGCCCGGGCTCGGCATCGGTTTCGAGCCATTCAGTGGCAGTTGCGTCGTATATTGATTCGTTTTGACGTTATTCTTGAGCGATTGTGGGAATTTTTAAATCCGACCGAATAGGCGAAGAAAAAAGTCGACATTGTCCTCTCCATATCGTCGTCGTGCCCGCTATCTGTAAAACACTAGTGCCAGTTTTGTCGAAGGTCGTTCATTTTTCGTCGTTTATTTTTGTCCTCATGTTTGTGGGAGTTCGTGGCGATGCATTTGCGATAAATAAAAATTCCCGCGCGCTAATTTGCGCCATTTTCTAATTCGATGAACTCTGTATTCAAGCTTCGTGGATGATTTTTGGTTTTCGAACACGGCTCACGCAGAGAAGGAACCAGTCACAGAGCTATTGACTTCGTAGCTATCGGGTCTCGGGGTTTACTATTCAAATATACAATAAAAAAGTCTCAATTGGAGTAGAGAGGTAATTAAAATCTTCATGTACAAATTAGGGCAACCCGTTAACGGGGTCAGCAACACTAATCCGGCACAGC
>JALLPA010001412.1:0-10937 GCA_036939895.1 Thalassiosira exigua | reverse complement strand
TACCATACACAGATGTGAGTTGCCTGATGCAGGTGGAGAAGTTACCGTACACAGAGGTGAGTTGCCTGATGACGGGCGAACAAATGTGATGTCGAGGTAAAAAAATCTGATATCGGGGGATGAATTCTGATGTCGAGTAAAAATTACTGCTGGTAAATTCTGTCCGTTGCTCGAAAAATGACTGTTATCAGTAATTTCTATATTTCAGAGGTGTGTGGTTTGAGTGTGTTTAGTATATAGTAATTGTTAGTTTTCAGTGTGTATGTCATACATGTGTCGGTTAATATCACATCCAACACGGGCACGGGGGCACCGGTGAGTGTGGCGGTGGCTTGGATGGCCGGTTGGCCACGACGGCGAAAGCCAGTGATGATGGCGCCAATGGTGGCAGCAGTGAAGGGGTCCAGGCCGGGCAGTCAGCAAGAAAATGTTTGCCGTTTGACTACGATCCCAATGCTTCTCATGGCAACTTTTTTCCCATTTAATTTGCAGAGTGGGTTACCAGCCGACAATGAGGGCCTGTTGCAAACGCCAGTCATGCACGTCAATGATGATATTGATGGTCGGCCACCAATGCCAACGTGATTTTCATGTCACTTTTTCCTTTCACCACTGCTGATGAATGTCTTTTTCTTTTTCATTCACAGGAAAAAATATAGGTAGCATCACCACTTCGACAACGAACAGTGAAGGGGTGTGGCCATGATATATGGCAAGCTGACAGCGATGACAAAGGCTATCAACAACAATGTGCGCCTTTAGCATCAGCGGTAACGATGGTCAAAGGTGATGGATTTGGGCAGCCATTGTGAGATATTTTAGGCCTGTGTGATGAGTCACCCAACAATCGCTAACAGCAACTTGTTTTCTTTTTGAATTCAGAGTGGAAGGCAGAAAGTCAATCCGTGGAAACATTCGAGGAGGTGAGGTTGCATTTTATCATCCGCTGAATCAGAAAAAAGCTTTGTGCTAACCACATATTATTCCCCCCCCCCTTTAACAGTTTCAGAGCCGCAGAGAGGCTGGGACTGGGACTAAGTAGGGTACAAAGAATAGAATATGCTGGGGGGGATCAAGCTACCCCTTTGAAACAAGACACACACAAATCCGTGTGCGTCTTCATTTAATCTTTTTGAATAGATTGTATTCACTGATACAGTTTGGGATAAGTAAAAACTAAAAGTTCATCTGCGATCTCTTCCTATTGGCCCGGGACCACGATGAAAGCTATCGCGAGCGCGATAGAAAGGCATCGCTGATGAAGGCGATAAATGGTAATGCATATTCTCGTAAATAATCTTATTTGTTTTATATTATTATCACTAGATAGTAAAAAAGCTTCTAGTTGTAAAGATATGATGTACTAGCGATATTGTACGTAAACTTTACATTCAAATATACTTATTCCGAATGTGTGCGTCTTATTTCACGTGTGCGTTTTGTTTCAACCGGATAGCCAGCAGTCGTTATTTGAAGGAGGAGTGCATCGTTTTGGTCCCAGGTAGTGCAAAGCTGGGGGGGACAGTGGGCGTGGATCGCAACAAGGGATGCAGCTTACTTTGAGGCTTGAGTCGGCGGGTAACTCTAGCCAAATAAAATGAATACTCACTAATATTACTAGAAATTGATATAAAAAAATAGTTACCAATCATTGTCTGGTAGTTTGAGAACAGTGATTAATATGAAGTCTCGTTTTGCGCTACTTGGTGTGTTCTTGTTCTTGCCAGATTTAAGGCGCATTCAATATCCACGGCTGGTAAATAAAATAACAACATCAGATGTCTAAAAGCAATAAATTAGGGTCACGGTTCATTTTTATGGTACTGTTATGTACATAACATTTTCCGGTTAAAACGGGTTTCAGAGAGATACCTTCACTAACAAAGTATTCAAGTTGATAATTTCAAACCATAAAATATCACAATGCAATGAACCATTCTAGGACCTCAAATGAAACTTACATTTCATTTCTTACATCGACTTGGTCATATTTCTTAGTAGGGATTCAGTATCGATACAAATTTGCTTTGTTTGGATCACTCAAATTCGCCAAGCCAATTTGATATTGAAACTACAAATAATGATTATGCATGCATGGAATAATGGATTGCAAACAGCTAAATGTACATTCAATCTGTTGTAATGGCAGAAACAAGACTGAAGCTTTTGCACGGTGGTGCCATGATTTACTATTACTGAAATTGAGACTGGTAAAACTTTTTCGTGATAAAATATTTTTACTGAGTATCTGCAGTGCAACATTGCAAGCCATAATTGCTTAATAAACGCAACTTAATATGCATAGTATACCTTTTGGGGTGCACGTTACTCCTGTTTTTCCCCCAGGCGGGATTGCGTCAACAAATTGAACACAAAACCTCATACTCAAGTGTAGTCAAGTGTAGGTCCATACCGAGGTTTTGATCTAGTATGCATCGCCAAACTAAGGAAGGATGTCAGTCCATTGACAACCAACAAAAATGGGGCATCAACACCTGGTTTTAATGGTCTCCTTCAGTGGTCTGGCATCAAACATTGCAGCTGGCCTAATCGAGCCTAAATTTGTACCTTAACGCCTGCCATCCAAAAAAGTTGATTGTAACCCTTTTCTGCCGTTAGCAATAAAGTTAACCGTAGCCTGTAGCGCACTGAGCTGACAATGTTAGCAATTGACTGATACAAGCACGTCATCAAGCGGATATCAAATGACCAAATCATCCACAAACAATCATTTGGCGATGGGCTGGGGCAGGGCGCGTCTGGCGCGGGGAGGCAGGGCGGAAGAGGGGGCGGGGGCAGGGGGTGCCGCCGGCGCAGTGCATGTGCCACAGCGCCAATGCGGTGCATGTGGCGACGCGGTGCACGCGCCGTCACAGTGCATGTGCCGCCGCGGTGCATGTGCGGTGTATGTGATGTGTTTTGGGTTATAAACTGATGTCTGGTGATTATGGTTACTTGTGATGAAAATACAAATATCATTGGAGTTTTTAATGAATAAAACTCAGGTAGTCCTAGATATCTCAACATTTTCCGTCGACAAAAGGTAATTAATCACAAACTAGATCGCTTACCAGGCCGTTTCCAGTATCAGAGTTTCTTGTCCTTGCGCATGCCGTGGGCCCTACCCCGGCACGCGACTGTCTGATGCTGCCGCTGAAAAAGCTCGCCTGCGGCTGGTGTGGGCATTCTAACAAGAGAGCGACCAAGGCGATGATGACGACGATGACGACAGCTCGTCGTCTTTCACCTCGGGGACGCACGGAAGCGGGGTCCTCGACGGAATCATGATTGTATCGTTGAGGGACACTATGGCAAGCCACGACAACGAGGTCTTCGGCGGCTCATCACCCGGGGGGCATGCAGCGAACAAGTCGGACAGGGAGCGCGCGAGGCAGCTCCGCTCAACCAGGAAAGAAGTCGAAGAAGCACCAGCTTCTCGACGCGGTCAACCGGACGATCAACGAGGGATACGAGGACGCTGGAAGGACGGCGGTCGGGGATGACCCGGAAAGCGGCATCGTGGTGGATGACCCAGCGAAGCTCCGATGGCGCAGCGCATCACTCGTCTTGCCCCCTCCTTGGCTAGGGACATATTATCAAGGACGCCATGGTCCCTGATCTGATCTGACCATCGCTCGGCGTCCATTGGTATTATCTCCATGTAGAGTAAAAAGCATGTAATAGTTTTGTATTTAGATAATAATATGACGTCAGGAATCGTCGATAGCCGAATTAGTTATGAATTGATCACGCACACATATCTTTGGCGACCACCGACCACATTTGTACTAAGCGTAGAGTATGTTGCTACGTCATCTATTGAAAATAGGAATAAACACAATACATGAGATGGAATCCACGTGGAGGTGGAAACCTCTGTGTAACAGCTTGACGCCTACGCGATGAATACAAACAATACCCCTATTACACGTTAGTAACGGAGATCATTAGTAAAGTGCTATTCGTGCAGTTTACGCGACCCCAGTGGCAATATTTCCAGTCCATTTGCCCCCGAGCCTGCTCCACCACTCGTGGATCAGCTCACCATCAATACGGGTTCCATCCCGGCAATTCCCAGGTAGATATTCCGTCTTCCCGCCATTTCCAAGCAGCTCAACAAGCTGCCATGGGGACCCAGCAGCTTCAAGCTTCTGCAAAGCCTTTCGCCCATTTGAAAAAGCTGCTGTGCCCCAACACACTCCTGCGATTGGCACATGGGTCAGGGACTCCGTTGCCGAGCGAATTTCAAAGCGTCTGCCCCCTCTTCGGGTTGGGCGGTTTCACCGCCGCAAACATGGCACGTCCGCCCGTACCAAGGTCTAACGGCGAAGCTTTGACGCCCTTAGCTCACTGGAGCGCCTGTCATGGCCTCGATGCCACTCGTCCTGCCTGCAGTACCTTTATCAGGTGGTACTGTCTCAGCTCTCTGGATCCACTGGCTGCCGCCCAGCTTGGGTGGTTTGGCGCTGGCGCACACGAGTAAAAATGAAACCAGATCTTTTACTCCACGATCCAAAATGTGTAGATCAACTTACCACGAGAAATATTAGTGTTATATCCTACTGTATCCTGATTGACAAAAGCTGGTTCATCGCTTTTCTAGTAAAAATAAAAATTGATGACTTCATTGTTTCAGACAGAGACAAAGAAGCAGCCTTTGGGGGAGTGGAGTGGGGAGTCATATGTCAAAATGGTGTAGCTTCATATTTGTAAGTTAGTGTTTTCATAAAATCACTCATGATCTTGGCTAGCTTTGGCATAAATGTAGCTAAAAAATGTGTCGATTGACTGATCTATCGTGACAATAGGCGTCGGTTGATACTTATAGTGTGAGAGATTAGAAAATTAATCTGCCCTTGTCATTGTGCTGATTTTTGTATGCTGCTTGTACTGTCAATCATTGTGTTGCTTGAAAGCGTATGGTACATCATGTATCACTTTGCCAAAAAATATTGGCTTGCCAAAGCTCATTAAAAATGAATTACTTGGGATGAAAACACATCTCCATCACATCCCTTACACATTTTTCTCCTATTATCTGTTCTTGTCAATAACAAAAGCCTTCCTTGGTCACTCATGTTTTTAAATACGGAGATTAGCATCCCTAGTTTCTCTCTACTCAACTTGAACACCAACATCCAATCTCCAGCTCTTTTTTTCATCAGGACTGCCGGTTATCTCGGTTTACAACTCGTAATTGCTACTCTCATAGACAACAAGACACTCACGCTTTACCTCATGATTGACAGTGTCTAGTGCGGTATCCTCAGAAAATGTGGATATTTGTGCTATGTATAACACTATTAATTTGGGAATAGGTTGCCACGGATATAAAATGAGGTGATACACAAATCATCCGGTTTTGAAGCCATGCTTTTCACCATAGAAACATACTGTAGTGTCCAGTTTGTTGTTAGTGTCCAGAAATCCCGACAGTGTGAATCGATTCTTTCTTTTGATCTCCGGTCTCATGAAGCATTGCACACTTAGGCTATGCTTCTGATTTTGTATTTATAATTTCGCTTAAATAATGTGAACCCCAAAGACTTTCTGCGTTCTGCAGTACGATATGTTTTAAAGTACACCTTTCTTTGTTCCTGGCGAGGTGGGTCTTTACCTACAGGCCATTGTGCAAGGTTGCCACTGAATGATCCTGCTTTACTGGTGACAGGCAGATTTTTGAATGCACCACTATGTTCTAGTTTCAGATCAATGACAGTGGCAAATGCGGCTTGTCCGCCTTTCTGCACAAGGACAGCTTAAAAAGTACAAGCCAAGAAAAAAATACCTCCAATTTTCGAATGTACTTATGTTAGGGCATGAACGGACAGAATCATGGACCGGCCAAGACTGAGAAGTGAAACCAACTGAATCCAAATTATGTCATCTTACAGGGTATGCCTCGAACAGCTCGACTATGCGCGCATCCCCCTCCTCCGACACCCACGACCGCGGCGAGTCCCCATCTGAGTCGCAAGCATCTGGATCAGCCCCTGCACGCAGCAACAACCGGACCGCGTCGATATCCAACCCGGCGCTCAGCGCCGTCTGCAGGACCCCAATGCCATCGCAGTCCGTGGCGTTTGGGTCGGCTCCGGCCTCAATCAGGAGCCTCAGACACTCGACGCTCCCCCGATCAGCGGCGAAGTGAAGAGCGGTCTGGCCCGCCTCATCGGTGTTGTCGACGTCGCTGACAGCCTCGAGGGCCTCGCGGAGCGCCGGAGCATCGTTGGAGATCGCCGCATCACGAAGGCGGGCCTCCGGGGTGGACCCCGTTTCCTTTCTAGAACCGCCGTCCGCATGTCCCAACAACGTGCTGGGTTTCAGCCCCATGCCCATCGGCATGCCTTCTGCTTCTTCCTTCGTGATGGGGCATCCGTCCTCGTCCAAATCGGCTGGTTTGTCCTCGTCATATACCACGTCGGCATTGTCGTCGCCTTTGCCAAAAGAGGATTCACCACCGTTGACAAAATGGTACACTACTTCGCAGTATTTTTTCATGGCAAATTGTTCGGGTAATCCGCAAAATTTTCCCCAGGCATCGTACTTCGCGTAGGCAACGACGTTCATTTTCGAAGGCTTCATTACATACATGTGAGTGAAAAACAAGATGGGTGATTTCCAATATGATTCAACGGTGAGCCAAAACCAAGGGTGAATGAGTCCATATTGGACCCATAAGCTTGTCCAAAGGAAAGACCAACCCATAACTGGATGAAATGGATCTTTCTGCGAGGAAACAACTCACCGCATCGCCCTTCTGATCTCCCTCCGTGGCCTGCTTGTACAATCCGTACAGCATCAGCTGATCTCTCTGATCCAGCATTCCGTCCGGGAAATTTCGCGCGACCTTCGCGGCCTCGTCGAACACCAGCCGCAGCTCCTCCTCCGTCCCGTCGAACCCGCCGTCCTCCTCCTCGAGGAACAGGTCGCGCAGCGCTTCCTCCCCCCCGCCGCGCCGTCGCCCCCGCTCCCCCCCCGTGCCCCTCCGAGCGCGCCTCTTGTACCAGATCCATCCCGCCGCCGCTGCCAGCGCCGCCGCCGCCCACAGCTGCCGCTGCCTCCGCTGCGACGCCAGCATCTCGAGCTCCTCGCGGCGCCGCTCCTTGGCCGCCGCGACCCTCTCGCGGTACCGGGCGAGGCGGCGCTCGGTGCGCCGGCTCGTCTCTTCGTCGACCAGGGCCGCCTGGGGGCAGTAGACGTCCGGGTCCACCTCCCTGCGCATGCAACGCGCTGCGGTTGGATTGCGAGTTGCCGCAAGTGCGCCTCGGCGGCAGCGGCGGCACCAGCGCGGCGGCGAACGCGACGGGCGGGGCGGCCGGGCCGGGCGTGGGCGTGGGCGGGGCGGGGCCGTTTTTTTTTGTCTGGGTCACGTGCTGGTGATACACGTGGTCACGCTAAAAACCATATGTGGTCACTTGTGACCTCTTGTGACGCCTTGCGCTTTGAGACCGCGCCGCGGGCAAAGCCAGCCTCTAGGGAAAAAATATAGCGGGCAAGTAAACAAATGTAGCTTTACAAACAAAATTATTACTATAACTCCTAGGAGCTGTTCATCGCTGATTGTAGCATATCTGCCCACAAAGATACTCTCCCTACTCTACTGCCAGTGTCCGCCGCCCCAAAAATCAACGGTGGGCAACAACAACTGCAACGGCAACGGCTTGCAACTAACGACGACCGATTTGCAACGGCAACGGCGGCAACGCACAGCGACGACGGCAACGGCAGCCGCTTGAAGCGGACCTCTCTTGAACAACGACGGCAACGGCAGCCGCTTGAAGCGGACCTCTCTTGAACAACGACGGCGACCCCGCGACCGCGTTCGCGACGACGGAGGCCAAGCAAATCCCTCCGCGCAGCAAGGCTCCTCTCGAATATACCATATTGTACGAGTCTCCTTTGCCGTTTCGGCGGTGCTAATTATCGACCATTCCTGGCGGACCATCGCAGACGCCAGCGTCAGCATAGCTTCAGTCGTCTCCTCCCTGTCACGTCTCCGGTGTGTGCAAACTCTTACCTTGCACCCTCCACCCCTACCGAACCATGGGCCACGGAAAGAACAAGTCACAAAAATCTCAGAAAGTAGGCCTCGGCCAAGAGCCTAAAGAGACTCGCGAGCAAAGACGTCGGCGTATTGCCGAGGAAGCCAAGGCGAAAGAAGTGAGTTGATTTGAGTTTCGACACATGTCCCGTTGTGCCCCAGATTTTTCTCACTGCACGCTCTCCCGCTTTCGCCTTGTCAACAAGGACTGCCTGGAAATATTACCCTATGCGCTATGGGCTGTTTTGTTCTCGATGGTGCTGTTCGGTTTGTACGTCCGCTCTTTGCCACCCAAAATTGTGCTATCGGAAGCTAATTTTGACCCGAACGTTATGGGTGAGACGTTTGAAGAGGTGCCACTAGCGGAGGAAGGAGAAGTAGTCAATTTAGATGGTGACGACCTGTAGCAGGCATGACGAATATCGAACGCTGTCTTCCTATTTTGTTGCATGAAATGGATGTTGGAGCGTGGTTGGAGGTGGGCGATGGCGAGATTGATGCCAATGGAAAATGACAATCAGAAAACTTTAGATTGGAAGAACCTGATAAACAAACAACGGGGGCTTGTCATGCGGACTCGTGGCTTGTGCCTGGAGTTAGTCTTTGACCCATGAATGCGGAGTAAAACGAAACCCAAAAGCGGCTTGGAAATCCTTCTGTTTAATTAATGTCACACAGTAAGAAGGCTCATAAAAATAAATGGGGAAATCTCCACAGAGGAACTTTTTTGCTCTTCCATTCGATAATGCTGACAAACAGGTTGGGATACGATACATCGACCACAATATTAAAGAAATGACTCCGTCTTGTTGATTCAACACAAAGTTACTATTTTGCTCGGAACATGTTGCTTCGTCCTCGAATGCGTTCGATTCTTTTAAAAATAAATGGTAGGTATTGTACGATGAAGAAAAACTCAGACCTCCGATGTATGTCTGTCAAAAGGTCCTAGAGAAAGTAATTTCTAGCATTCCTTATCTTAAGAGGGTTTGAGTCATGATTCGTGGTTGTGTTTATCTGGGTTTGTGTTGCCACATTTTAGAAGCTTAGAAGGTTTGTGTGTCCATCTTATGTTTACATCACTATCCTCTGATTATTGCCCGTGTTTGCTAATGTTGGCTGTCAAGTATGAATATTGAGGCAAATCATCTGGTAATGGAACAGCGGGCAATCTTGTCAAAAGCGATGCTAACGGAGGTAGTGTCGGCGTTCCAGGGACAACAGAGCCGACCTTCCCATTTTCAGTCCAAGCTGATGGATCGACCGGCAGCGCCATTCGGCCCAGCTGGTCCCACGAGGCTTCTTTCCATGCCACATCTCTGTAAATTGTATTCGGTTTCACCCCAGGTTCACCATGCCTGTCGTCGAACAGACAAAAATATCGGACCTCACGGCACCTGACGCGCACGCGATCCACCCTAACGAACAGCTGTTGGAGGACGTACCAGCACCGCGGCATCACTCTTACTTTGATGTTCAGAGAAACGTCACCGTTGTCGTGTAAGTCGTCCTCGTACAAATGAATATCGTCAAACAGTAATATAGGTTGCGACGTGTCTCGCAGAAGGCTAAAAGGGATGTGTGAGTGCTGTAGAGGCTGCCAACGTCCCCGATTGTTGATGCTTTGCCGCACGTCAGCAGCATCGGTGGTATCGTGAGGGCAAACGCTGCCTGCGTAGGGCGACGAAAAGGTCCAGTCGTAATAAAATTCCGAGCTCGTCGAGGCGGGGCTGGGGGCATCGACGTTGTCGCGCTTGCTTGACCAGATCTTGGCATCAGCCGTCTTTAATATAGAAACTCCCCGAGATTCATCTCGCGCCGACTCAGAACAATAGGGTTCATCCGGGCGCGACTTTAACTTCATGTGCGCCTCAGCCCATTCCAGCAGAGCATCCCGCGCAGTAAACCGTAGTTCCGACAGGATTTCGTGTGCGTTGTCGACAACTTCTCGAGGAACGTCGTCACATTTGTACTGAAATGTTATGACGGCATCCAGAAATGTTATTTCCGGAGGACAGAGTCTTCTCCTCCTCCAACCGCATTCGCCTCGATGGTTGTTCGTGCTGACGGAGTTAGCAGTCTCCTCCAGTAGGACAGTCAGTTCTTCCATTCTCTGTTCATCGCCAATGGCGGAATTTTGGGTGGTTATTTCCCATCCACCTATTCGTATTCCACTTGGCAAGATTTTTTCTGACGATGCTGATTTTTCACTGCTCCGCGTCCGTGCTCGCAGTTGAGTTTCCAATGCCAATGGGAGGTCACGATCTGCCACCGCTGAGGAACCATCGTCACCGACGACCCTCTGAGGGTAAATGGGCGCGGCCCCAAACGTGGCGAGAGTGTCCGGTGGGGGGATTCGTCTTCGAGAAGAGAAAGCCATGAGTGATCTGTATGGGGGCGTCATCGCTGTCGCTGTTGTTTGTCGTCGCTGTCATCGTCCCGCCCGTCGCCGGTCGCCGCGCTCGGAGCCTACCCTACTTACGTACTTATGATATATACAGTGCCACTACAGTAACTTAGACATATTGTATTGCCTTTTGGGCGTCTAAGTTGCTGTAATGTTTTACTTACTGTACGAGAAGTACCGTGTCATATACTGGATCCTACGTACAATAAGATCCCACTGGTACAAATGGATCGTCAAATGGATGTCTAAGTTGCTGCAATGTCTGATATACTCTAGGTCTAAGTTGCCGCAGTGCGACTGTACGATACTCGATTCCTGAACAATTTTGGAACACGTGTAAGCATATTATCATGCGCGACGGCTGGGCCAGCAGAGGGTCTGATTCCGCCGGGACACTTGCCCGCCGGGAAATCCGTCGGGACAGCAATTATGTTAAAGGTGACAGTTTAGGTTTTTATAAGTTCCTGGAACTTATTGGACCTAAAC
>JALLPA010001411.1:0-10937 GCA_036939895.1 Thalassiosira exigua | reverse complement strand
AAAAAGGTCTAGCGCTCATGGAATTCACCCATGAAAGTATGCTGTATGGGCAATTTGAGGGTGCTCTTTCCAATGGTGCCCTCGGTTTTAACTGAAAATTTAATTAACTATGTCAAAAAGAAATTCCCCAATGCTTAAATGCTGGTAGGTATACCTACCCGCTTCTACGAGGAGATAGTTGTAGCACCAATGGTTATAGAGCTTTCTTTCAAGTCACCACTGAACAATTTCGATTGTGGTTCATGAAATCAACTTTGTTTGGTCATTGACTGAATTTTCAAGTCAAACCACTGTTGTTGATAGCAAATCTGTTTCACCGATAGCTGTTTCAGAGTCATGGGGACAAATACTCATCCCATTGTTGATAAATCAATGACGGGTGGATAGAGGTCCTTCCAGGAAGGCTGTTATCTTTGTATTTTGTGTAAGGTGACAAATATCTAATAGGTTAGCAATGGATGGGGAAGCTTAATGCTCAATATTGTAATAATCAAAGAGTCAATGATTTATTCATGCGGTTTTATAATGACAAATGTTGCTATATTTTCCGGAAAACAACATGAAAGGTTAAAACCATATACTCACAGGTCTCCCTGATAAATAGTGAGATAAAGAACAATCCTCGAGTAGAACGCTAGCGAGTGTGGTTTCATATGAAAGGGACATATGGTGAATTTTGACTTTTAAATTTCATGTATTCTGAATGCATTCATTGGTCAAGTGCAATCCACCAACCATGTACTCCTTTTCCTTTGCCGCTGACGACTTGTTTGATATGATTGCATCATGGTTGAAATCGGCCCTTTCTTCGGCCCTTCCGTTCTCCTCATCATCACTTGGTAAACTTCAGCATAGAACTTGAACCATCCAAGGAGATGCAGCCGTAGTGAACAGAAACCTGCCTGATAGCAGCAGTAGTGAGTAGCTGTGGGGTTACTCCCCTTCCTTTTGGCCAGCCATTACTCTTTGTCTCTTGCCGCAGAGGGATTCGGGTCAACACACTTTAGAGTAAGTTTGGCAAGTCACTCTGGATACACTCTATCTGTCTGCTACTCTCTTATGTCCTTTCCGATCCATCCAACTTGATAGAAGTAGTTACAGATAAGTTGGAAAAGAAGTAGGCTGGATATCAAAGGATATCAACATGCCATGCTAGATGAGATAGCAACTTTCTCTATACCTATATTCCTATTTGATGAAGAAGTTGAGAGTGGCGGTGGTAGGATTGTGATAAGTACATTAGTTAAGTGAGGGTGTTAGGTTGTATAGCAAAGCTTGGAACTTTTACAACCACAACTGAAATTGAGATGTCAACACAAGAGATAAGAATAGCTTCAGTACCTCAGACACATCGCCCTAGTCACGTCCCCAAACAGTGCACACACGCAACACTTGACACCATCCGCCATGACAATGTGACCGGTAGTGCAACGGGTTTAGTGGGCAGATTTTGTTCCTGAAGTGGGCTGTGCCCATGTGGGCCCCACCTTGCATAAATGGCAGACTTCAAAACCAGAAGTTCCTATTTAGACCCTTATATAGCACGTATAGAGAGTGTAGGAGATAGAAGAAATTGGGTTTGATGCAAAAATAAATGGTGACACTTGTAAAAACTTATTATTTATAAAAAGTTTGAAAATATTTTGGAACGTTCACCGATTATCCTCCACATAGATCTTTTTGATCTGACCAATATCATGTCTAATGTCGGCGCGTCCACATGCCCCCTAAATTGTTGCACTAGTGGCCAGCCAGGCAACAACAAAAAGGTTTTTTATTACGAAAGAAATATATTTGGACCATTGAGAGCTTATTCCTGTGCTTTTGCGAGTGTTTTTGAGCGCTCATTATTTCGCCTTCCATATCCTTAGTACGCAATTAGTCTCCATTAGTAGATTAAATGAAGATATTAGTAGACTATGCTAGAACTAAAATATAACTTCCAAATGAAGATTGAAAATATTTTCCCGCCCTATTGGATCAACAAGCGCCTCTAGTATTTGACAACTTACATATGTAAGTAAAGATATCAGGTTGCGGCACTAGGCTGATTTTTTGTACACGGGGCCTTTAGTGTATTTTTGCTGGATTTAGCGACCTTTTTGTCGATCCGATTGGTGTTGCCCTGAGTAAACATGATTTTTCTGGGTAAAGTTTTGGAGGTTAATTGTTTACACCATTTCGGCCGAAAAACGCCGTCAACCATGGCATGAATATCCTCTACATACTGTCGTGGATATCGGCTAAATTCGGCTTAATAGTGGCATCACAACATCGGAAGGGACTGCATCAGAAAAGGTTTTTGACACCTACCCGAATTAATCTCCATTTTATTCTCCTCCTGGGTTGTATGAACTAACTACTTGAGGACACTGGGATGCGAAATGTCAAACATTCCTAATAGGGATTTGTGGGCAGTGCCTCATTGAGAACGAAGCTTCGAAATACTAAAACCACGACTGAAATTGAGATGCCAAAACAAGACAAGACATCGGCCCCAAAGCGCGCACGACTCGCAAAGTGCACACAACCAGACAAAACCACAACAATAGATAAATGAGGTTAGAGAGCCTGTGGGTGCGCCCACATTTCTTACGGTGTTAGTCAGGGGATAAAAAAGATCATTGTGGAAGCTGAAAAATGAAACTTCAAAATTATTTTTGAGCGTTTTGCAAAAATAAGAATTTACATGTTTCACCATGTTTTTTAACACTAAAACCAAATTCTCATATTCTTCGCACACTTTAAAAGTGCATAGAAGGGTTTAAACATGAAGTTCTAGATTTTAAGTCTGACATTTATTTGTGCGCCGTCGGGACCATATGGGCGGCGCCCACTATAGGCACGAAATATGCCCACTAAGCCCATTCCTCTACCTACACAACAACCATGGCCAACAACGGCAACGGCGTCTTACCGGCATGGTTCGTAATGGCGCCCCGCCGAACGCTGCAATAGCCGCCAGTCCCCCCATCTCGAACGGATCCTTCAATCGATCCGGCGGCGACTTCGTCGGCTCCACCCGCGAAGACCCCTTGTATCGTATCGATCGCAGACCCGAGCCGCAGATAGACGGAGAGTTCGAGGTTCGAGTTCGACAGCGCATCGATTTTCCTGCACCGACCCCGCCCCGGTGCGCCGAGCCGACAAATCACCGTCGGACTCTGGCCATATATATTCCTTTCCCCTTTCATCGCCCGTTTACCAACGATGCCGGGCCTGATCAGTCGCCTCAACTGCTTCTCGAACTCGAGGAAGAGGGACAAGAGGCGTCGATTCGTCGCCGAAGAGGACGACGGACGCGGGCCGAAGCGATCGTCGATCGCGTCGATCGGCCGGACCACTTCGAGCTCGCCGACGTCGCATTCCGATGGAGGAGTCGGAGTTCCCGACGGCCTGTGTCTCAACGACCGTGTCCGCCGCGACGACGACAACAGGTGAGTCTTCGGCCGACGGTCGCACGCCAACGGTTCATCCCCTTGCCCTTGCGGCCGCTCAACTCCCGATCGTCTTCGGTCTTCGGTCTCTTCGCCCTCCCCTCCGATCACAGCATCCCCACCATGGACTCCGACTACAAGCAAGTCAACGCCGGGAATTACTCCCTCTCCGACGCCGGGGGCACCATCAGCTCTCAGAACAACCAATCCCTCACCAACTTCTCCCGGGCCGAGTCCGCGTACGGCTCCATGGCCAACGTAACGGCCGACCCCTCGGCGTTCGGCATCTCGTCCCCGACGGGCTTCGACTTCCTCGACCGACGCGACTCCGTCGAGCGACGGCCCTCCGGCGACCCCTACGGCGTGGGAAGCCCGCGCAAATCCCCCAGCTCGCCGGACGAGATGCTGGAGATCTACGCGCCGGGGGGGAAGCTCGGGCTCGTCATCGACGCTCCGGACCACGCGTTCACGCCGGTGGTGCACGCCATCAAGGACACGTGTCCGATTCGGGACCAGATCTGCGTCGGGGACCACCTCGTGGCGGTGGACGACGTGGACGTGCGGGAGATGTCGGCCCAGGAGGTGTCGCGGCTGATCGGGAAGAAGAGCGGGCAGGATCGGAGGAAGTTGACCATCATACGGTCCGGGAGGGGACGGGACGGGATGTATTAGTGACGTTGAGGTGGGCGGAATATGTATCAGTATTGGGATTGTCGAATAAGGTGTGGAAATGTTTATGTTGGAAGTTTTCAAGAATCCTAAGCGCCGCTCGGAGCTGCGAAAATTAACAAAAGCTGGGGCGAGGGGCAACCGGCCCCCTGGCGGTGTTCCCGCCACCTGGGGCATATGGCTACTTCTTTGACCTTTCATAAAATCATGGAACGCGAGAGTCATGTGGCACATGGGATTGGCTCTGAAAGCTCAAATCAAGCTCGATGTGGAGAGTAAAACGGTATTGCAGATAATATGAACTGTCATATTTTGGTGAAAGGAAATAGTAAAACCTTTTCACTCTTTTGTAGGCAGACGGCTGGCGAGATCAAAGCGTTGTGGCAACAAAAACGAGGCAAAACAAGAAGCCATTTTTCCTTGCTTCTTGTCGTTTTTGCGGGTACGCACAAAAATGACTTCACACTTTTGTCTCCAGGTTCAAGCCTACAAAGCTTGTTGTGCAACGACACACAGACTAACTCTTGCAGTAGGATCAAGTAGGGACTCGAGTCAACTGATGTGTGGCAACCGACTCTGATTTAGCCAAAGCACGGAGATGCTAGCGGGCGACGAATTGCTTCAATTCTTCACTTTTTGTTTTGCCCGCTCTGTGCAAAGTGATTTTGGCTTCAGCTTGATCATTCCGCGAAACACCATCGAGTTTGACTTCTCTGCTTTGTCGGACAGCACTGACTTCAGCCTGTTGGGGAAAAGGTGTGTCCTGGTCGAGGGTGGCATGGCTGGGATGTTGGCCGTGGCACGGCATCTGCGTGCAGCAGGGCGGGTCAGAGCCCGGGCTGGGGCCCGTAGCTGGGAACGGACGGCTTTGTTCGCCACTTACTGGTCCTTGCTGCTCGCCCCGATGCGTGTGCATTGGCAAGCCTGTCTCGTCCCGCATTGCACTCTAGACAAGAGTCTGCAATGTGCGTCCAGGAATGTTTTTCCGGGTAGGGGTGGGGGTGATAGTGGTGGGGGTGGTGGTGTGTCTTTGATCCACCGCGAAGTTTCCGTCCCGACTTTTTTTCGAGCGATTCCGTGCCCCACTCAGTGGGATCAACCCGGCTGCGCTTTTGGACTACTGCTTGGGATGTTCGTCCAGCATTGTGGAGGGAGAATGCAACGGGCACGCGGGCTTTGTTTGTTGCTCCCTGGTCCTCGTTGCTGATCATGATGCATATGCATTTCTATGACGGCAATCCCATCTCGTCCCATGTCACACTTCGTGAAGGGCTTCTGCGTCTTGTTGGTTGGATTGACGTGGCTGAGCTGCTGTGTGTCTGGGACTGTGTGACCCAGACAGTTGGTCGGTGGTGGCATCTGGGGCGTTTGGGGACTGGTGTGTTCAGTCCGCTGAGAAGTTACCATGCCGACTTTGCTTTGAGCGAGTCTGCACAACTCAGAAAATGTCTACACCTTTCACAGCCATTCGGATGTTCATCTGGCATTGTGGAGTTGTTGTTTAGTAGGTAGAGTTTGGAGCCAATGGAACAGAGAACATTGCCAGTAATAGCTATGGGTGGGGACGAGTGTTGCATGTGGCGTCATTGGAGCCAACTTCGGTCTGTGCCTGTTAGGCAACCCGCCTCTGGGTCATAGAGGAAGTCTGCTAGGTATGGGCAAAGAAAACCCGGCGGTGTCGCTTCAAGACAAAAAATGATTTCGAGCCCACTCCGCACATCATATCACTCTACCCGCCGGGCCACTCCGGGGCTGGGGTGCCATGCCTATTCCACACGCCGGGCCACTCTGCCCACCAGGACACACCCGTCCGTCGGGACATTCTAGATGCCATCCCCTTTCTTCCGCCAGGCCATTCGGAATGCTGTCCCCGTTCACCCATCTAGGACGCTGCCCCCTTCACCTGCTGGGTCATTTGGGATGCTGTCTCCATTTTTCCACCGGGCCGTTCAGGATGCAGTCCCATTTGCCTGCCGAGCCATCACATGCAGGTGCTGGGGAAGGGGCTCTGCTCTGCCTAGACCGAAAAAACTGGCTTTTGAGCCCATTTGTCTGCCGGCCTATTCGCCCAGTGGGGCACAATGAGGGACTTCTACCTATGAGGAGCCTACTTCCCATGAGGAGCTTCTGCCTGGAAGGGACACGGAGAGGGGGCTTTGCTCCTGTTGCTTAGGGCAAATAATACGAGCTCTCACGCCCACTTCCCAGGAGGGGCACCGTTTTTGGGAGGATGGGCCGTTATGATCTAAGCCCAGAAGCCCAGAAGAGGCCTTTTGCCCAGGTGGGGCCTTATGCTCACATGATTTTCTTATTCCCAAGGGCAGCATATATATGGCACCATCGTCACTCGTGATCTGAGGCTTTAGCAGGCGAGCTCGGTCGTGGTGGCTGCAGAGAGCTTGGCCTTGTTAGCTACGACAAGCTCTATCATACATGGATCTTATGGCCTACCTCACCTGAGAGGTAGGTTGAGCGATACCTGGGGCTAAGGTGACTCTCTGTGGGCAGGGGATCTGGTCAATTATTTGTCCAATTCAAAATATCTTTGGTTTCTACCAGCCGAGCTCCGCTTTGAGCTTGTTGTGATTCAATGCATAATAAAAAGACACATTTTCTTTCACTCTACAACTACATAAAGCTGATCTTACTACAGTTCTCCACAGTTTAACAAGTTGATATGTGCACCCAGCTTTCCCCCAATAGAGGTGCCAAATATTGGTTTGAAATTCAATTGTGGTTATGTAGTCAGGCTTGAAACATGTTTAAAAAACTTGTTATAAACCTGATATAGGGATGGAAAACTTTATTGCATCGAACATCACTGTCAGACATGGTGCAACAACTGCCCTCTCAGAACCCATACTGCAATCAGCCAGGAATTGTCTCGAGCTACGTTTTTTAAGAGACGAGGAAGGGAAGTGCACCAGAATGGCTTGAATCGATGCTGTGTGCACTATTGGGACATATTCAGGAGGGGGAGTGCACAAGAACGATTTGCCCTGATTCTATGTGCACCATTAAAAAGTAAAAATTGTGGTAACTTGCAGATAGTGTAAATTTTCAAGCACATTGGTTTACTGATCGCCTTGCATGAACAGTCTATCTTTGAACCTTTTCAGTCGCAGAAGACTTTAGACCCAAAAAGAGTTCTCATATAGTGAAATAGACAACACACTTCTGTCATTCTTAAAGGTTCCACTCTCTTGGCTGCTCTTTTTGGGAGTCCTTCTCATGTGGGACTGACTGCCCATGTGGGACTAGCTCAGTCCCGGTTCCATGTCACCTTGCAGTTGGATCTTTTTGCTTCTTTCTCTGGCTCTGCTTATGTGGATTTCCATGTTCCCTTCAGGATAGATAGATAATCTCTCTTCTAAGGTCACAAATTTCCCATCCACTTCAGTGTTTGCAGACTTCTTCTTTTTGAGTGGTGCCCCATGTCCACGAACAAGATTCATCCCAACATCCCTTACAATATCTAAGCCTCTACCTGCTTATCTGTCGACATTATTGCCGTCTTTAATCACCTGTTCCTTTGTGTTTCAACAGAGCGGGCTCCTGTGTCTTCTTTCGTGACATCCAGCTAGCTTTGGTGCTGATCCCTTCCTCCATCTGTCACGTGAGACTCACCGGCGTTCTTATCATCCCATCAAGTTCATCCTCAATCTGTCTTGACCATCTACCATCTGTTCTCTGAACATCGGCTCAGTGAACAGATCATTCGCTCCTCAATATTGGCCACATTTCAAGCGCTTCATCACCACTTTCAGACCACCAAGAATCGGCGCAAAATTGATCCCAATCTCTGATCAGTTTGCCCATGTCTGCCCCTGCCATCAACCCGTTTGCTGCGGCAACGGCCAACGAGATGGCCTTCCTCCCCAAGGAGCTTGCAGCCGTCCAGGAAGCCAATGTCTCCGTCAAGATCTACCCCATCGTCAACAACAGCTTGCCTCCATGGGAGCGCAACGTGCTCACGCCTGACAGATTGCAAAGGCCACCTGCGCCAAGCTCCTCACTGATGCCGGGCTTATCCTCAACACTCTCAGGCACAGTTTAATTGCTCCGTCACCATCGAAGGCCAGGTCAACAACTGGAGGCATCACTTCAACGTTCACTGGCTTGACTGGAACAAAATCCAGAGCATTGGATGCTGCAACCTACAAAAACGTTTTACCAAGTTTATGGACGAGGGGGATGGGAGCAGGGTACTTCTGCTCGTTAAAATAATTTTGGAGTACGAGAAACGGCAAAAATGGGCTTCTTATGGAAGAATATAAACGACCAAAGCTAAAATAATAATTACTTACGTACTTACTTACTCACTTACTGCATCTACCTGGTTGTGGGGATTATGAGTTGTGATGCACATTTTCATCATGTCGCAACTTCCCCTCATCTTTGGCAAGCAGCAGCACATCACAAGAAAACTCTAGCTACTTAGTCACTATTCACATAGCTGCAACAGAAAGGTTGGATCTAAAGTTATCTTGCAACAGAATGCTCGCATTGGCCTCTGCAACGCCACATGATAAAATTCGGAGAATAGTGCATGCATTCTTTGTGATGGGAAAACAAACCTTTTGGAAAGTAGCATTCTACGAATGCCATGCGGGTGAAGGTTCCAGTCCCAGGCTTGGGACTGGGATTTGGGGGCCCAACTTCAATAAGAGTCTAAGCTGATCAGAGTTTCCTAACTGAAAGATATATCTAAAAGCGAGTGCCCATTGTCAGGCTAGAGCGGAAGGGATAAGGCAGCCTAGGTATATTGGCCCCAATCAATGGATGCTGTGACACAAACAGACCATAGGACCGCATTTCCATCTGGGGCAGTGGGCGGGTGTGAGGATGGCAGGACTTGCTGCAGTCAGTCACGAGGCAAGGTAGACATCAAACGACGGTGATGGAGAGGGCAACAGACCCATCACCATGGTGATGTCGACGGAGCAAGGCAGCAGTACCACTATTACTCCCATTCTTTTTTTGCTCTACGTTTCAGCTTTGGCCAGCAATGCCGACCAATGCTTAAGCTGAGTTAGCGTAGTGTTTCCCCCCCCCCCCCCACCCGCCACTTGGGTAAAGATTCTAGCCCCAGGCTTGGGACTAGGGTTTAGGAGGGGGGAAGCTTTTATAAGAGTTTGAGCTGGTCAGAGTTTCCCAACTGAAAGACATGTCTGAAAGTTAGTGCCCATTGTGAGGCTGGAGGGAGCGCTAAAACAGTCTAGGCCTAGGTCTATTGAATACAATCAATATATTGTACACATATGCGTATAATAGACCAATTTTGGTTTTGGTCCTTCCATAATGCCACCCCGAGCAGTACCTATCATCGAGGCCCATACAGGCATCACCCAAGTGTTAGAATGTTACAAACCTTCAGTTTGGAACCTACTTAATTGAAGTATTTTGGTGGATAGACATGATCTGGGGTGCGTCTGGATGGGGGATACACGCAACACCTATGAACTTAGGGTACACATAGGTGGCAACGAATTGGTACCACGACGTCAAATTAGGGTCCCATCACATCACAAATTAGGGCTCCATCACGGTCGAAATAAGAATTAACACAGGAATTGATATGAATACCGTAGAATCTGTTACCTAACTACAATGATAAAATGTCGGGGAATCATCACACTACCTTCACGTAGTCTGTGGGATATTTCACATGAATGACAAAATAAGGGCCCGTGCATTTGAAAAAGGGGTGCTGTTAGCAAACTTGAATAATGTCAATTTATTAAATTTGCGTTTATATTTAGGATGTCATTGATGCGGAATAATATTTTGGGGTGAATTTTTGTTCAAATGTGCGGGGTTCAATATTAATTTAGATCAGCGCCAAATCCAAAAATCACAATCTAAGTTTCACAGAATATTAAATATGTTCGAACATAGTACTATCCACCCCACCCCACCACCACCAAATGTTCAACCCCAGCTGGAGATAAACCTGCCAAGGCACCCCAAAACTCCATAAATTTCTGAGTTTGGCATCTTTAACATGTGTCTGATGAGTTTGATCGCAAAAGATACAATCGTAATAACTGACTAGTGCAAGGGAGACAAAAATCACTGGGGGTTGAGTGACAGCCCCACTCCATCCACTCTGAGATCATTCACCAGATACAGAACAAGATTATACTGACATTATTTAATATAAATGATACGAAGAAGACAAGTTGTAAAATAGGTGTTGTCTCTAGTTTTGACATTTCCTGACCTATTCTTTTTAACATAAACATCAATCTTCCACAATAAATGACCGAAACATTTTTTGCCATGTATCCCACATGATAAAGTCCAAATATTGTTGCAAATGTTAATGGGGGCAGGGAGAAATGAAGGCAGGTGCCAAACATTTTTCAGTTTGGTGTGAATTTATTTTTGATACAATAATATTACAGTCAAGAAATCAAGTATTTAATTCAATAAACGTGTTTTATATACCTTTTACAATGAGTGTTTTTGTTCAACCGTGTTTTCATGATTACACGGGATTGCACATGAATTTATCAAATTCCTGAACACAACATAGATAGGGTCATAATAAATTCATCAGAGTACGATAGAGAGGGGCTGAAAGCATACATTTTGCAAATCATACAAACATGTGCTGGTATAATTGGGTTTGGGGGTACAAATTAATAAAGAATCATGCTTCTTTTGCAAACCTATATAGTCTATTTAGACCTGATCTAGAATCTACATAATGTGAAAGGAATACACAATAACAATGAGTTAATTTCATCATATCGTTTTGTCGGAGCACACCTATTTTTACGCTGCTGGGCAGCGTTTTTCAACTTGTCCCCCAAATTGGTATCCCCC